>QNQO01002385.1:0-122338 GCA_003290165.1 Berberis thunbergii
ATTCAGATCGAAGATTCAACTTTATTTCAGCTAAAACAGACTCAATTTACAGTAGATCACACTTGAATTCATGGAAATCGGAGACTTTGATACCTTTCTGAGAGACGATTTAGAGTGCAATCTACAGATCTCGAGCTCGTTCTTCTTGATAACACTCTCTATCTGTCTCTGTAGAGAGAAATCTTGAAGAAAGAAAGCTAACAAGTTGAAGTGTAGCAACTCAATAAGTGAGATTTGGAGAGAAATCTTGTTGAAGAGGATAGAGAGAAATTCGAAGTGCAAGAGAGAAAGAGTGAGGCTGCACCAAAATTTTGTTTTTATATCCTACTGAAGAAGAAATCAAGAAACTATTTGAGTGTATGTGTGTGTGTGTCAAGTTTTAAGACACGAGAGAGAGTGTTGTGTCACTTGAAAGTTTTATTTGGACAGACAAAGATGTGATAAGAGCATCCCGAACATAAGGTCGAAAGAACGCGCAAAATGGTTACTTCCATCGAGTGGGAAAAAGAAAGGTAGTGACTAGGGCTGGGCAAGTACGGATAACCGGCCCAAAAGCTAAAAATCGGCCCGAAAAATTTGGCCCATGTTTATGAGAACCGAAACCGGACCTAGTTGATCGGGTAACCGAGGTTCCGGTTAACCGATTTACGGGCCGGTCTCGGTCTTAAGAGAAAAAAATAATTCTACAGTATAAAATAAAAAAATTCATTCATCACATACAAAAATTATATCAAAAAAACAATAAACTAATTACAAAAAAAAAAAAAAATCTTGATCTTCGACTTCGACCCGGTTACAGACGATCAAATCTGATCAAGATCTTGTTTCGCCTGTCCAACGATCGTGATCTTGTTCTACCTTACAGACGATCTGATCTGATCGAGATCAAAGATATGATCTGATCTGATCGAGATCTTATCTGATCGAGATCAAAGATCTGATCAAGATCAAAGATTTGATCGAGATCAAAGATCTGATCTGATCGAGATCAAAGATCTGATCTGATCGAGATCAAAGATCTGATCTGATCTGATCGAGATCAAAGATCTGATCCGATCGAGATCAAAGATTTGATCAAGATCAGATCCGAGATCAGATGGGGAAAGGAGGGAGAGGGAGGCGATCGATCTCGTTCGAGAGGGAGGCGGCGGTCGATGCTTCACTGTGAGAGGGAGAGGAGATGGAGGCGGCTTCGAAAGGGAGAGCGTCTTCACTGTGAGAGGGAGAGAAGAGGAGAGGGAGGCGGATTCTCTGTGAGAGGGAGAGGAGATGGAGGCGGCTTCGCTGTGAGAGGAGAGGAGATGGAGGCGGATTCTGTGAGAGGGAGAGGAGATGGAAGTGGATTCGTCTGTGAGAGGACTTCGTTGTGAGAGGGAGAGTGAGATGGAGGCGGATTCGTCTGTGAGAGGGAGAAAAGAGGAGAGGGAGGCAGATTGGTAGGCAGCGATCGATGGGACTCAAAAGTCAAAACCATCAATGTTGTATTTAAAGTAAAACTATTTAATTTGGGTTGGGCCGGGCCGGTTACCCGACGGGCTTCAGAAATAGAAATCGAGGCCCGGACCAGACACTTCGGGCCGGGCTTTTACAACCGAAATTTTTTTAATAAATAAAAACCGATCCGAACCGACCCTATCGGTCCGGTTGTCGGTTCGGTCCGGGGTTTTCGGTCCTAAATGCCCACCCCTAGTAGTGACTACTCCACATCACTATTTCCTCTTCTCACATCATCATTGTGTTTTTTTTTTCTTACTTACTCACAACACCAATAAATATGCAAAACCTAAAAAAAAAAACTAAAAGAAAATCGAATAAAAAACTAAAAAGGCCTCCTCTCCCTCCCTCGATCTCTCGCACTTCTGCTGCATGTCGTCCCAAACTTCACTTCCTCGCAAGATTTGTCATCCTCATCCTCTTCGCAAAAACCCCAAAATCGCATAAGGAAATAGCAAAAATCCTTTGTCTCCTCGTCCTCATCCGCTTCCTTATTTTTCCCTCCTCGATTGCATTCCACACATTTCATTTGGAATAATTATTTGATTTCATTAGATTAAAATAAAAGGGTTTAATGAAGTTGATGATGTTTAAAATAAAGATTTTAAGGGTAAACATGAGGGTGAAGAAGATGAACAATTTAAAGAGCAATGACAATCCATTTCAATGGAGGTAATTTGCATAAAAAAAATTCCATCTAATTTGCACGTAATTTTTTCTTCAAAATAATTGATTGATTATTGTATGATGCATTGGGGGATATGCATTTCTAATGGATATAATAGATATGGAGATGCATTCTAACGATGTTGAAAACCTAGAGCGAACCATTTTAGAGGTAACCGTCATTTTGTTGTTAAGTAAATTAAAATTTTAATTAATATATCAAACTAATTATAAATTTAATCATTATTCAGAATGTTGATGATAATGTTGATGGGCAATAAAGAAATATCATTGGTACTGGTAGTGCCGATGATAGTTAGTTATTTGTTACGGACGAGGTTTGTAAGTTTTACTTATTTTCGTTTTCACCATTTTCCATTGTTATAAATATGTTGTTGTTATTAACAAGTTTTTAAATCTGTTTAGGTATTCTCATAAAGGTCTGCGTTGATAGTTTTGGTCCAAGGCATATCGGTAGGGATAATAATATAGTTGTTATTCACTAAATCATAACCGGCTAATCAAAGACGGAAAACAATGATCCATTTTGGTTGTGAAAGGGGAGGGAAACTCGATAAAAGGTTAAAAATTATGTTCGATCAAGCAGTACAAAGAAGTGTGACTGCAAATTTCAGTTGAGAAATATCCCACTGGAGAATGACCATTAGAGGTTGTAAGTGACATGTGGAACCCACAATCATCCTCGATCATAGTCACTTGTTGGTCATTCGTTTGCTGAAAAATTGAATGTAGAGGATATGATTTATGTGCAGAATATGGCGAAGTCCGGTGTGAACCCTCACCACATTCTCCCTCGGCTGGAAAGAGAGCGTCTGAATAATATCTCGATTTTGAAGCATATTTACAATGTCTTGTGTCGGCTAAAGGTACTCGAACAAAAAGGCAGGATGACTTTGCAACACACTTTAGAGTTGTTGAGGTCGCACAAGGATATGGAGTGGCATTCTGCTGATAAGGGTAGGGATGGCAACGGGGCGGATTGGGGCGGATTTGTGCAAATCCATCCCCGCCCCGCTGAAAATTTCGGGTCCCCGAAACCGCCCCGCATATCCGTTTATCATTTTTTTTTAAAACCATCCCCGCCCCCGGCGGATAGGCGGATATCCGCCCCGCCCCATTTAACCCAAACAACAACTAACAGCCGAAAAATTTTTATTCTGCATACAATAAATTCGTACAAAAAATACAATAAATTCAGATAAAAAATTACACACAAAAAATACAATCGAAATATACAAACAAAAAATTACAAAAAAAAGCATACAATAAATTGCAAAAAAAAAAAAAAAAATCGATCTACAGAATCTGATATCAGAATCGATCAGATGATCAGATCAGAATCGATCAGATCAGAATCGATGATCAGATCAGAATCGATCAGAAGATCAGAATCGATAAGCAGATCAGATCAGAATCGATCAGATGAATCGATCAGAATCGATAAGCAGATCAGATCAGAATCGATCAGATGAATCGATCAGAATCGATCAGATCCGAATCGATCAGATGATCAGATCAGAATCGATCAGATTATCAGATCAGAAACGATCAGAATCGATCAGATCAGGACGATCAGATCAGAATCGATCAGACGATCAGATCAGAATCAATCAGATCAGATCAGAATCGATCAGATGATCAGATCAGAATCGATCATATGATCAGATCAGAATCGATAGATGATCATAATCGATCAGATGATCAGATCAGAATCGATAGAATGATCGTGTGGATGATCGAGATCTGATCGTGAGGGATGATCAAGATCTGATCGTGAGGGATCAGTCGTGGGCGAGCGGCGTGAGGGAGGGCGAGCTGCGTGAGGGAGGGCGAGCCGGCGTTGAGGGCGGAGCGGCAGGCGTGAGGCGAGGGCGGAACGCTGCGTGGAGGGAGGGCGGTGATCTTCCCTTGAAACCGAAGATCTTTCCCTTCCCCCTTCCTCTTTTTCTGCTGATCTGATCTGGGGGAGGGAAAGAGCTGGTGCAGCGGATGCTCTGTGAGACAGTGAGAGGGAGAGGAGGTGAGGGTGATGGACTATTTTGCTGTGAGGGAGCGAATGAGGGGACTGTGAATCTGTGATTTTTAAAACAGTTGATCCTTTCATAGTGAGGCGAGGGCATGTGTAACTTTGTTGGTTACAACGGATATCCCGGGCTATTCGGCGGACTATGGCGAAATCCGTTCCCGCCCCGAAGAGTGAACGGATATTTTTTGGATTCCAAAACCGCCCGAAAAACCCATTAGCCATACCAAACCGCCCCAACGTGGGTGGGGGTATCCGGTGAACCTCCGCCCATGCATCCCTAGATAAGGGATGATTCACTAACATTTTTTTGGGCGCATCCTAAGTCTATTCAGTTGGCAAAGTGTTTTTCACAAAGTAATACTTATGGATTGCACGTATAAAATGAATCGCTATAGAATGTTGTTGTTTAAGATTGTTGGTGTGACATCGACCGAAAAGATCTTCAATGTTGCATTTTGTTTTATGTGTTCTGAGAAGGAAAAGTCAAACACTTGGGCATTAGAAAACTTGCAGAAATTTTCGAGTCATACAACTTGCCAAGCGTGTTTGTTGACTGATAGAGAAGTGAATTTGATTAAGGCTATTGAGTGAGTTTTCCAAGGTTATTGAGTGAGTTTTTCCAAGTGTGTTTGTGACTGATAGAGAACTGAGTTTGATTAAGGCTATTGGGTGAGTTTTTCCAAAAGCCAGGAGATTATTGTACACATGGCACATCAACACAAATGTTGAGAAAACTGCAAAAAAATACTTTGAGAACAATGATCGGTGGGCTGAGTTTATAGATTCCTTTTCAAATCTATATAGATCAAGTACTGAAGATAAATGAAACAATACCACAATTGAGTTTGATAGAAGATGGAAAAATACCTAAAATGTTTGGTATCCCCATAAAGAGTATTTTGTCAATGCACGGACCGATAAATTTATGCATTTTGGGCAACGGACAATAGGTCGAGTTGAAGGTGCACACTCGAAGTTGAAGTACTCGTTGAAAAATTCCACAAGGTACATTCATTAATGTCTGGACAAAGATGCATGATATGATCGAAATCCAACTGGTCGAGATAGAGTCGTCATTTCAGCATAGTTTGACGAAGGTGAAAAACTGACTAATACTTTACTTTATTTGGCTTACTTCATGGTCGGTGGCGTACAAGGCTATTTGATTTAATCAATTCAGAAATTTGAAGGCATGAAAGTGGGGGGGAAAGGGGGGTTGACCCCGTCAATGTGGTTGTGTGTTTCGAATGACTCATGGATTACCTTGCGCTCATGAATTTACAGGTTATCTAACTCCCACATGACAAATTCCAGTACGCGCCATAAACAAGTATTGTCTTCAACTTGGCACAACACCTATTTGTGAAATGTGGCGATGTTATTATAGACCTAGTAGTCGATGCCCTTATGAATAGGTTTCAATGAGTCAACTCGTGATCAAAAATTGGTTATGAAGAGGAAGCTTATAGAATTGAGTTTCCTGGGTGATAGTGTGATGAGACCTAAAAATAAGAAGTTGTCTAAGCACGAGAGATCCACAAAAATGGATCCCTCGAGATACAAATACACCATGACACAATAAGAAATGAAAGGCAAAAACAAGAAGTTGTCAATAAAAAAAGAATTCGAAAATTCATAAATAGATTGATGAGGCAGATTTCGTCTTGGATACGGGATTATATTTACGACATTGACAACATTTAGGCGACAAAAATTGTGGCTTTCGATGCATAGCCAAATTCCTTCATTATGACGACGAAAGCGGTTGGAAACAGGTACGGAAAGACCTACTGATGGAGCTTAAGAGTAATGAAGAGTTGTGGCTTGTAATGTAGCTACGAGTCAAGGGTAAAGGTTGTGAATGACGTTTTGCTAATTCCGTAAGGCTAGGTGTGGATAGACATAGAAAGTTGGTTTTTGGACCCCGATATGTTAGAGTTGGCAGCGAATGTGTCTTTGTTTGTTATGGGAACCAAAGCACGACATGTTTTCCCTATGTTTACCCGACATCACAGTTTGACGAATGACGTTTTTGTTTCATGGCACACTTGGCTCAGAGCAGTCACTATATCTTCCTTCATATGCAACTAAACCCACAATTGCCTCCTATAGTACAAACCTGGTTGTGTAACATGTTTCCTTTGGCAATCTCGTTGAAGAGTAGTTTTGATGTCTAGCTTGGTATTGGTGCAACAAAGGTGAAGAAGTTCAGTCAAGAATAAGAAGAATGTGAAGAAGTCAAACGAGGTGGTAACCCTATTGGACTGATGCACATATTGTATTTTGCTAACCATTATTGTAATGAAAAAAATGTATATGGCAAATGTAAATTTTGCCATATACATTTTTGTGACATAGGAACCATTGTTTTGTTAGAAAAGTCACTTTTTTTGTTACGGAAGATTTGTATGATTCGAGTTTTTGTTAATATAATATATGGAATTTGACTCTATTTAGTTTAAGTGTTTGTTTATGTTTGATGTGACAATGAATAATCAGATAAAGGATTAGTTGATGCGACAATGCGAAATCATAAAATAATATCAGAAAAAATTTGGACAAATATAGTTTGATGCGACAATGCGATTGTATGGAATCACATAAAGGATTAGTTCGGAAGACTTGTATGATTTGAGTTTAGGTTTGATGCGACAATACGCATAAACTTCAGAAAACTAAGTTTAAAAAAAAAATTGACAAACTAAATTTTTTTCTGAGTTTCAGCAAAAATGTGCATGTTTTTTGTCTGCTCGCATGGAACAATGCAGACTATTTGAAAAAGCCCGCAGGGTTCCAAGCGAACAAAAAAAAATTCATAAAAAATATTGTTCACTTGGCACAACGCAGACATTTTCAAAAAGGTCCGTAGAGTTCCAGGCATGTTTTTTTTTAAAAAAACCCGCTTGGAACTCTGGACTTTCTAAAACTGTCAGCATTGATCAAGGCGAACAATAATTTTTTTGAAAAGACAAATTTTGTTCGCCTGGATCTTTGCAGCTTTTTCAAATAGCCTGCATTGTTCCATGCGAACAGACAAAAAATCTGCACATTTTTGCTGAAACTGAGTTTTCTGATAAAAAAATTAATTGTTTTCAGACATTATCTTGCATTATTTTTGGAACTAAACTAATCCATTTCTGAAGAAAAAATATCAGCAAATTCTGTCATTTTCACATTGTTTGTTACTTTGTTACAACAATAGTCTCGCATTCAATTCATTGTAACAAACTTAAAATATAAAGCTCTTTAACAAATGGAACAATCAATATCGAACATGTATAAAAACATAAAGCTCATTATGAAGTTTACAATTTTTTTTCTTCTAAAGTTTACAAAACTTAAAGCTTCTAAACAAATATTTCTCAAATGTTTTTTTTCCGAAGTTTACAAAATAAAGAGACCATCTTTGTCGCATCTGAACATAGAATCTTTGTTTTTTCCTTGATTTGTTTCGACGCTCACTTCCTTCACAACCAACTTCACCACTATCAACACTGGGGCGTACGTCTAACTCTTCTTCCTTTTGCTCCAAGGTAATGGGCGTAGACATTTCATCTAGCAAATCTCGTATTCTATTTTTTCGGGCGAACAAAATAACTCTGTCGACGTTTGCCCCTTATTCAATAAAGGCATTGATCAAGTTACGAGCATGAGCAATTGCAATCTCCTGCAGGAAAACATTAGATATAGTGCAAACCATGTAAAATTTAGAAATTACACAAGTGTAAAATGTTTGTACTTACCCTCTTATTTGAAAAAAAACAAAAAAACAAAAGTCTTATTAGGAGATGACTTCTTTTCTTGTTCGGTGGTTGTACGAAGGGATGATTAATGCGGTGAAACCAGCCAAGTAATCCGACGTACAGTCCCATGGAAGTTTTATGGGGGCACATTGTTTGGTTAGTTCACACGACATGATAATGCCACCTTCAAGCGAACAAAGACAACACCTCATACTTCATGTAATAGTGTTTGCCAGATCGACCTTTATTCTTTCTTTTGGCTTGGATTGGAAGAATTATGATGACTTGTACTTTTCTCGTTTGTCTCATAACTCTATCGGGGTGATATGATTCTTTTATGTCGAGGCATAACAAACATCCTGTGAATCATGTGATATCATGAAGGAGAATGTTTCCCTTGGACACCACGTAAAGGTCCCAAAGTACCCGTGAATTATAATAGTTAAAACTTATTAATATATGACACATACAAAAAAAATTATTGAACATAAAGATGCATTTTTACCTCTTCAGGAGAAATGTCATCGAGATGCTCCCTAAGAGTGATGATTTGTTTATCCAAACCCCTACAGTTTGTGGGGGTTCCCACTTAGCCATGGTGGGGAGTCTAGCATCCCACATCAGTTTTGCATTACTCCAGAGTCTGAAGTGATCTATAAACGAAAACAACGTAAATAAATATTATAAAATTCTTATATATTATAAGGGTAATTAACAAATAAAAACATCGAAACATACCTCGAAAAGAGGCAAATATCCAACAATTTGCCTCATTCCCTCTCTACTAGCGCTGCCCAACTGACGAAACAAGACTACCAAAGCTGCTACACTCCATGCATACTTGTTAACATCATCCACTTCCATTAGCATCTTCAAATATTCAATATAAACCTTTGTTACACTTTTATCAGCAAATATAGTCATACCTAGAAAAAACAACAAGTAACCCCTACGCACTTGTTGTTCCCTTTCAAGATAATTAGTTTTGTAGCTTGTCTACAACAATGGTCTTGAATAAACTTCAATTCCATAGATCTCTCATGCTTCTTGATATGGACCTTTGCTTCTGTACTTTTAATTCCCAAACCATCCACCAATAATATAACATATTCATCTATCGTTGAAAAAAGTGGGAGGTGTTGAAGGAATAAATTTGCTCAAATTTTGGGATTCTTACAAAAAGAGGTGAGTAAAACTCTATCCCTCGTCAATATTTTTTTTCCAATGTAAATACGATTCACTAGACATTTTGATTTGATTTTACGTTTTTAATGGAGAAAAAATCGATTTGACATCATTGTTCACGTTGCCTATTTTGACATCACTATTCACTTTTCACGTTGCCTATTTTGACGTCACTGTTCACTTTTCATGTTTGATACCACTGTTTTGTTTGACATTACTGTTCATGTTCCTGTTTGACATCACTGTGCATTGTTCTGTTTGACACCACTGTTCTTGTTCTTGTTTGCCATTACTGTTCATGTTTGTCATAACTGTTCAATGTTCCTATTTGACATCACTCTTCACTGTTCACTGTTCCTGTTTGACGTCACTGTTAAAAAAAAAAAGTAAACCATACTATTTTTATCCATAGGGAATAATTTATCTTTCCATTGGTGTATAAGGTACATAAACATATTTATCCATCTAAGTCACTGTGCATGAATTAATGGAAGTTCAATACAGTTGAGTTCCCAACATTTCATTTTTATGTTATAATATCTATAATTTTTATAAGCTTGTAATGTTATGAACTGATCAGGAGGTATGAACTTGGATGTAAGTTGATCCTTATGTGATTGGTTTTCTAAAAACAACGACACATAATCTTCTTCACTGTGATGGGTGAGCGTGGTCGGGAGTCATATTGTGAGTTTTCTTCATTCTCCTTTTTTTATGTATATTTTTTGTATGAATTTAACAATTCTGAGTTTGTTGATTAGATATGAAATTTGTGAGTGTCTTTCTGAGAAATGGGTTTGGTTTAATTTTTATATTATATGGTGGATTTTGATGTTTATTGTGTTATGATCATGTTATGTACTTTTTTTTTTCTTTTTTTTTTGCATATTGTAGGGATACATGGGATTTGCCAATTCGCTTGATGATTGTCTTATTTGTATGTACATAACTTTATTGTCTATTGTTTATCAATAAAGTTCAATCGTTTTATGACAATATGTATATGGTTAGTTCAAAACGCATTCTAAGCGTGAGCTTCATTTGACGTGTGATATAATGACTTGAGGCTGGTAAATTATGAAACTGTATGTTATTTTGTTTCCCCAATAGAATGGGTGAACATTGTGATTGATTTGTTGTGGTTGACAAGCGTCACCAATAAAAGGGTTTTGAGGTTTTATTTATTTTTTATGCACTTTTCCACAACTCCGGAAAAAAATGTGAAATAAAAGAAATTATTTTGTATACAAACTTGCTTGTATACGTGTAATATAATTATGGGTATGCAAACTTGCCTTGCATATCAGTGCACCGTTCCATGTGAGTTCGGTTGTACATGTAGATTTAAGAAAATGATTGTCACGGATTGAATTTTGGATGAGATGACAGTGTTCCTCCATGTGGCACCCCGCTTGGAACATGTACGATTCGAGTGGTTTCGAAGGCAAGGGAGACACACTTGGGTGAGGTGTGTTCGGCACAAGAAGGATAGTGCGATTGTGGAAAAGAAGCGAGATTTCTTTTTGGTATATGTGCATGATTACCTTAAAGGAATAAACTAAATGTTCATTCAACCATTGAATGAGAACTATATGTCTTTCCAAAGTGAGCTTTTGCTTCTTAGGTACATTCTTTTGGGAATGTAACCAATTAGCCTTTCAGGTTAGAGACTTTTGAGCAGCGTTACTGGAGTTTCCGCTAGTGGGCTAGTGTCACGGACTAGTAATCCGTGCGGCACTAGCTATCCAATTCACTAGTAAGCCTATGAGTAGTTACTTTGACGGGCACAAATATTAACTTGAGAATGCACAATATCAATCTGTAGACAATATAATAATGCACAATAGTCAGTAAAAGCTCTCATTCACATTCAATAGATTACAATGGGGAGGAACGTTCGGAAGGACGTTGCTCAGACTAGTCGATGCTATCGATCGATGAAAATACAAGTTTGAAGTTGAAAAGCAATGCAAAGAAACAATAAAAATGCTAGCGGTACAGTCTGACCTGACTATGCAATGGAGGCAACACGTCCTCACAGTCAAGGGCTCAAACATTCCCCCTATAATATAGATGCTAAGCATTTGGGCACTTTTCAAAAGGGAACATTGAGTTTTGAGACCATTAGGAAAGTCTTGAAAGGCCTCTGACCTTGGTTTTACCTGACCAACAGTACTAGTCCTGATAGCTAGCAATGTCAGTCTTTTTCTGATTAGAGTTTTAATTTGTTTCAGTAATTAAATCATGTTTTAGTTGTTGCTGCTATTTATTTCTGTTGTTATTAAATTTTCACATCTCGAGTTTTGGAGAAAACAGATAATCCTACGTGAATTTTGATTTTCATTTACTTAAAAAATCGGGGCGTGACATAGATTCCACTTCAACGCACAACTAGATGAAATTCAGATCTACTATATTCATTAGCAAGCACGCAAGTTATAAGCCACTGTGGTTGTTTCAAATGGCTAAAGATTGCTCACTGTTACTCACTCAACCACTGTGTTTGGTGATCATAATCATAATCTATCCCACACTGAAGCCAATAAGCATCCACAAGTTTGGTCGGATTTTCTTCTCCCCTGGAGAACTCTTTGTATTCAGACATCTGGAGAGAGACATTAGACAAAGGTCAAATCACCATCTTGGTCGGATCTTCTTATGCTTCAAAGAGCCTTTGCATTCAGATATGGGGAGAAAGACATTAGACAAAGGCAACATCACCATCTTGGCCTGATTTCTTCTCCAGAGCGCTTGCTGCATTCAGATTTGTGGAGAGAGACATTAGACAAAGGCAACACCACCTTCTTGGGTGAATCTTTTCTTTTCTGGAGAGCCTTTTACTTTCAGATCTATGGAGAGAATCATTAGACAAAAGCAACATTAGCCTTTTGCATACAAATCTGTGGCGAGAGCTATTAGACAAAAAAATTCAGCTTCGAGGGTTTCGTTCTTCCTCTCTGTACACCAATATTTAATTTGCAAAGGCGACATATCACCTTCATGGAGTTTTTCAGGATCTGGCTTTCCGATCTATGGAGATATCCGACTGCCCACTCAGAGCAACACCTCTATTGGGGTTTGATCATATCTCAAATCATACTGCACGGTTATCTATTGAGTTAGATAACGACAAATACAGATCGAATCCCACAATGAGAGCTATAAATCAGGAAAATTTTTAAATCTATCTTAAAACTTAACCTAGTTAGAAAATAAGTGGTTGATGAAATGATTGAACTAAAAGCTAAATAAAAACTATGTAAATAAATTACAATCAAATATGAAGATACTTAGGGCTTTAGAGATCATCACCATGGGTTGATGGTCTTAGGCTTATCTCACAAATCATGTGTAACCTTATACTATGATCATACTTAAAGCATTAAAGGGGTGGGTTTGTTAGACTCATACTAGTGAAGACATCTTGAATCTATGACTTTAAGAAAGATGAAAGCAAGAGCAAGAGCAAGAAATGTATCCATTATTATGAAAAACAAAACTTTCATTGATTTCATTAAACATTGACATTCAAGTACATAGAGTATGCTAATCACAAAGTTGGTCTAATTTACATGGAAGAAAATACCTTGAGAATACCTAATTGAGGTCATCCTTCCATGAGGCTCACTCACACCCTAAGAGGGTGTTTAGCCACTCACAACAAACCTTAGGTTTCTCATGGTGATAAACATAAAGAAAATGTGAAAACTTACAAGTAAAAACTCTTCAAGACTCTAAATCTCTAACTCTCAATTTTCTTTTCTTTAAAGTTCTCCTCTTTATACTCCAAGCATGGGGTATTTATAGGTAAAGAAATGTGAGATGGTAGAATAGGATGTAGAATAAGATAGGGATTATGATTGGATGGTGGAATAAGGAAATATTAAAAAAAAATATGGTGGAATAAAATAAGAAAAATATAAGGGAATATATGGAGAATGGATGATGGAATATGTAGAAATTTCTTTTGGTTATGATGAAGTTGCCCTGTGGATGTCCAAATCTTCAAATTAATTTTCTCGAGACCCATAGATGATGGTGCTTTGTGGGCTTGACTTCATGGACCTTGGGCTTGAAAGTCTTTGATAATGCATGTGTTTATCATCCAATGGGCTTTGTTGTTGAACTTAGCCTTATTATGTCATTTTGTGTATGCTTGATGGTTAACACTTGAATTTCTGCATTATACACAAAATACACGTAATGAAAGTAGGGGTGGGCACGGGACGGGATGGGACGAGATATACCCATCCCTATCCCATCCCGTTCATACGGGATCGGGACGGGACGAGATCAGCGTGCTAATCTGGAGAATACATTTTGAACATATTATCAACTAAAAGTCTAGAAGTCTGAAGTTTTGAATATCTTAGGTGTTGCGATGCATCTATGCAATTAAAGCTCTCCTTTTCTCAACTGCTTTGTCAGTTCTCAAGGATGAATTTCTACGTTCAAGAGATTATCCACAGTGTCCTCCTAATTCTCTTATGTTCCACCGCTTTCGCCAGTTGGGATATGCCTGCATCAAGTGAGCATGCTTCATATTCTCTCACATATTTTTCATGTCACTTAAGTGCATGCCTTACCTGATGGAATGTGCTTTGTCATTATAATTTGCTTGATTGAATTGCAGATATGGCCAGTTTGATAGTGCAAAAGAAACTTTTGAGGTTATTGCGGACTTTGAAAGCCTGCTTGACCTATTTATATGCCACTTGAACCCCAGTGCTATGCGGCGCTTTGCCTAGAAGTTGGAAGACGCCGGTGTTGATTCAGAACTCAGAAGATAATTTGAAAGGATTCTGAGAGTTCGTTCAACTGGTTGGACACAAGGTATATTTGCCAATTTTGCTGCTGAAAGTATGGTTCCGAAAGGACTAGAGTGGGGTGGTGGGAATTGGGAAATCAAGACACCAACCAACTCGAAGAGCATTCAATGGGAATTGGCTGCAGAGGTGATGGCATACATGAAAACAAGTGATGGAATCATTCCATCTCTCATTGCAGACCATATTGGCATCTATTTGGCAGCAATTAAGGGGAGAGACAATGTGATAGAGGTAAGGGAAGATAGTTTGGTTAAAGCATTTACAACAGCAGGTTCTGATACAAAGGTGAATGGTTTCCAATCAAATATGGTTCAGCCTATATCAGCTAGGCTGAAGGGAATGGGTGATAGCAACACAAATAATGATTCTTTGATGGGATTGGAAACTCTTACCAAAAAGGTTCAAGGCTTTTCTGCTGCAGACAAGCAAGCGAGAGCAGAAGAAGAATTTAAGAAATCACTCTATGGTGTTGCTGAAATGAAAACTATGTCTGGGGGATCTCGAGATCTTTCATTGGTATTGTCTCAACCAGCTATTGCATTTACAGCTGCAACACCACTTGCAGTTTCTGGTCCAGCTGATCTATTTGGAACAGATGCTCTGGGACAATCTGCATCAGCAACAAACCCTGCTAGTGGTGGTGGAGTGTTAGCTAGACCTATACCTGAGGACTTTTTCCAGAATACAATATTATCCCTCCAGGTTGCAACCTCTTTACCACCACCAGGATCATTCTTAGCAAGACAAGATCAGAAATCTCAAGGGGCTGATGGCAACCAAGGAACCTCTAACAAGGTTACTGTGACAGCTGATATTGGTATTCCAGGAGGTTGTGTCCCACCTCAAGGTCCTCAACAATCTGTTGTTTCACTTGAGCATGTAGGACTCCCAGATGGTGGTGTTCCACCACAATCCATGGGCCAGACTGGTCCTGTGATCAGTATATTTGTATGGGCATATCCACAATTCTAAAATAAATAATTAAATAAAAATATTAATTATTAATATTAATAAATTAGTTCGGGACGGGATTGGTGGGATTGAAAATCTTCATCCCATCCCATCTCAATCTAGATCGGGACGGGACGTGATCGGGATGAAATTATTCAATCCCATTAAGACCTGGAAAAATTGGGACGGGACGGGACGGGACGGGACGGGAACGGGATCGCGGGATGGGATGCCCACCCCTAAATGAAAGTATTTTATTAATTAATAAGACATAACAATTATAGAATTAGGGGCGTTGAATGTTTCATTTATAAGCCTATCAGGGCTGGTCCTTCCTAGTCCTGGGTTGGTAACCGCTTGCCAAGACACCGTAAGATTCAGTTCTAACTCTATCGTAGTAGTCGTCGGCATGACAGTTTCTCCATCGTCGAGACACCTTACTGAGTTTGGTACCGTCATGTTGATGTGGTTTCTTGCTCCGTCCAGAGTTTGGCTAGTGAGAATAGTTAATGACGATAACTACCTCCACCTATTCTCCTTCAAAGCAACTGACGATCTAGCTTATGAGATAACGACGGTTAATTATAACGTCTTGACATCCGTGATGAAGACCTTTACGGTTTTCGAATTGTTAAAAGCTGTCAAGAAGTCAAAGATGTTAAAAGATTATTAGGACGTCTAAGGTGTTAAGGGCAGTCAAACAATCAATGTTACCAATGGCAATGAAGGCAGTTAAGGTTTCACACTAAACTCTTGGTTAATGACAGATTTAAAGGCAGACAAGATGATAATTTTAATAATAGTAATGAAAATAGTGTTTACGGCCGGTATGAAGTCATTTTTAATGGTCATTGTGAAGAAATTGATGACAATCTTTATGAAGGTAATATGGACCGCAGTTAGCGCCTTCATACATTTAACTTATTTCAATGGGTCCAAATGCGGGCAGATATTATCTCTACCAGAATTACAGACTGTCTCCTTGATGGCTAGAGGCAAAGCAATTTTTATGGTGCTTAGCTATATTTCAATTCAACTTCATAAGGTAGTGGCGACTGCCTTTAAATGGTCGTCTCTTTATCGATGATGCTCACATGGAACGCTCGAGGCATGGGGTCTGCCAAAGCATTCTGAAACCCAAAGGCCCTCTCCCAATAGTCCAATGCCGATATAATTTTTTTGTCTGAAACCAAATCCAGTTCTTCCAAGATTGACCGCTTACGCCGGAAACTGGGCTTCGCACATGAAGCATTAGTGTCAGCACAAGGACTAGTTGGAGGACTTGCATTGTTTTGGAAGGCATGTATTCAACTTACCATTCTTTCTTCTTGTAAAAGCTATTTTAATTGCATTCTTGATGATTATTTTACTACCTTTGCTTGGTCGGTTATTTTTGTCTATGGTGAACCGGGTCCTGCCATTTGGGAACATTTCTGGAATTCCATGTCCAATCTTTACTCTATTCAAACTTTACCAGGGATCATAATCGGAGATTTAAATGTTATCAGTCAACCTGGGGAGAAAATGGGTGGTAACCGACCTTCAAATGCTAGTCTCAATCACCTAAGGAATTTTCTTGACACTCATCAAATGTTAGACTTCCCACTTAACGGCTCACCATTCACATGGAACAACAAGAGAAAAGAATTTAAAATGGGGTCAAGGCAAAGTTGGATCATATTATCACCTTGACTGAATGGCTAGACCTATTCCCTTATGCTTTTGCTCGTACTATTCACACGTCCTCTTCGGATCATAGGGCAATTTCCTTTCAATTAGTTTCTAACTTCAGTACCAATCTGAAACCTTTTAGATTCTTCAATATGTGGACTAGAGACCCTTTTTGTCGTCGAGTGATTCAAACTAACTGAGCCCCTATTCAACACCCCTCTCCGACACACAATATCCATCTCAAAACAAAAAAGCTTAGTTACAGCCTCACTAGGTGGAATAAGAAAGATTTTAATAATATTCAGCAGAGCATCTTTGACACCCTCTCATCTTTGGACAAACTCCAGAATGAACCCCCTTCGTAGGACAATGTCATAGTCATCTCCTTGTTAGAAGAACGACTCACTGAACTTCAACTTCGAGAGGAAATGTTCTGGCATAACAAATCTGGTTCCTCCTGGCTCAGAGATAGTGACAAGACCACCAAATTCTTTCACCTGACTACTTTACTTCGGAGGAAACATAACCTGATTCTGTGACTTAAAGATATGAATGATGTGTGGCATTCCACTCCGGATGCCATGGGAGAAACGATTAATGATTATTTCTCAAAAATTTCCAAACATCTAATCTGACTCTCGATCCAATGATACACACTTTATTTAGCCCGATCATTTCGGAGGCGGATAATGCAGGTCTGTTGGTTATTCCCACTGCTACAGATATCCAGTCAGTTGTTTTTTAGATGGGCAGCCACAAAACTCCAGGCTCAGATGGTTTTCACGCGTTTTTTTTTTCAATATTACTGAGGTATCATGAAAACGGATGTTATCGAGGCTATTACTCATTTGTTCACTTCCATGTGACTTGATCCTAAGTTGAATGAAACTTTCATTGCTCTGATACCTAAAGTTGGCAATCCTATCACTCCGGATATATTCCGCCTAATGGCCTTTGCAATGTAATTTATAAAGTGATCTCCAAAATCCTCGCCAACCGTCTTAAACTTTTGCTTGATAACATTATTTTCCTTAACCAGGGAGTTTTTCGTAAAGGTCACTCGATAGCGGATAATGTTAGTCTTGCTCATGAAACTTTCTATCAAATGAAACATTTTCATAGAAAAAAGCAAGGTTGAATGGCGATCAAAATCAACAAAATCGATATGGTCAAAGCCTTTTATAGAGTTGAATAGTCTTTTCTAGCTCAAATTCTTGAGCAACTTGATTTTGCAGAATGATGGATTGAAATGACCAATCAATGTGTTTCCACTACCTCTCCACAAGTCCTTCTCAATGGCTCCCCCTACCTCCTATTAAGCCATCTAAGGGCATTCGCCAAGGTGACCCCCTTTCTCCATACATTTTCTTGCTGGTAGTTGAAGCGCTCTCGCGCTGTCACGGACTAGCAATCCGTGCGACACTAGCTATCCAATTCACTAGTAAGCCTATGAGTAGTTACTTTGACGGACACAAATATTAACTTGAGAATGCACAATATCAATCTGTAGACAATATAACAATGCACAATAGTCAGCACAAAAGCTTTCATTAACATTCAATGGATTACAATGGGGAGGAACGTTCGGAAGGACGTTGCTCAAGACTAGTTCGATGCTATCGATCGATGGAAATACAAGTTTGAAGTTGAAAAACAATGCAAAGAAAACAATAAAAATGCTAGCGGTATAGTCTAACCCGACTATGCAATGGAGGCAACACGTCCTCACAGTCAAGAGCTCAAACCTTCCCCCTATGATATAGATGCTAAGCATTTGGGCACTTTTCAAAAGGGAACATTGAGTTTTGAGACCATTAGGAAAGTTTTGAAAGGCCTCTGACCTTGATTTCCCTGACCAACGGTACTAGTCCTGACACGCGCCTTCTTAATAAGGCTAAAACAGAAGGCAAACTTCAAGGTATCAAAATTCGAAGACATTCTCCTTCGCTCAGTCATCTGCTCTATGCGGATAACTTGATGCTTTTCTATAGAGCCTCTTTAGCTGAAACACATTCGGTTAAAGATATTTTACAGTAGTATTGTCTGGCGTTAGGTCTGGGAGTCAATTATGACAAATCTTCTGTCTTTTTTAGTTTCAATGTGCACCTGAAACATGCTAAAATGGTTAATAGGATCTTGGGCACTAGGAGCTAATCCTAAAGACAAGTATTTTAGCTCTCCCCTCCTGTTTTCCAATAAGAAAGATACAGACTTCCAATTCCTTATTAGCAAAGTCAATACTAAACTCTCTTCTTGGAAAAACAAAATCCTTTCTCAAGCGGGTCTCACTATGATGATTAAATCGGTCCTCAACTCAATCCCCATCTACACTATGCAAACTTTCTTGCTGCCTTGTTCCACCTCAACCAACTTGGACCACTTGGCTAGGGATTTCTGGTGGAATGGGGCAACTGATAGCAAGACCAATCATCTTTGTACTTGGGATCGGATTTGTCTGCTCCGTAGTCTCGAGGGTCTCAATATCCCTTCTTGTAGGAGCATAAATCTTGTTTTATTGGCAAAAAAACATTTGAAATACCCTTTCATACCTCAACACCACTGCACCTGCCAATTCAAGGCGCTATATTTTTTAGATAAGAGTCTTTTTAAGTCAGGGAAATCCCCCTCACTGGCGTCCTTTGCTTGGAGAAGGAACCTAACGGCCCTCCTCAAAATGAAATGCTTTCTATTATATATGGCAACTCATGTCTGGTAATCAAATCAAGATCTAGTTGGACTGTTGGGTCAAACCAGATATTGTTCTTGAAGATTGTGTCCCCAACTCTACCGATCCTAGTCTTCCTCGTTCTATCCAGGACCTATACTCCTGGAAGACCACTCCAATGGAATTCAGATCTGATCAACTCTTTTCTTCCGAGTCTGGTGACTAGGGACATTCAAGAAATTTTAATCCGGCCCACCATCAATCCGGACAAACTTCTCTAGACTTTTGACAAAAGAGGGTTGTTTTGGTCAAAAGTGCAACGAAAGCTTTTACAATGAGCTATTTGTAAAGTTCTACTTCCATTCTTCCCTCTCCATCTTTTGGCCCTAAAATGCTGAAATCCATCTGAAGAATCAAAGCCCCTCCAAGTGCTCAACTTTTTTTTTGGAAGATCAACCAAAATTTGCTTCCCACAAGGGCCAATTTAGTTAGGATCCACATCCTCATTGAAGACAAATGCACCTTTTGTCATGCTCAGCAGGAAGATGTGCTTCATTTTTTCTATTTTTTGCCCTATAATATCCCGATTCTGGTTGCTTTCTCCTCTCCCTATTAATTGGGTTGCACCCAATCTTCACATTCACTCTGTCCTGAAGGTTTTTGAATTCATATGGGACTCTTCCAAAGCTCATGCAATGAATTCTGATGAGACGTTTTCCCAGTTCACCGCCATTCTGGTAATGATCTGGTATTTGCGTAACCAAACTATTTTTAACAATTCCAAAGTCTCCCTAATGAACTTTGTTTCTCATTGTAATAATCTTTGAGAGTATTGGTCCAAACAATGGTTCCTTACTAGATTGGATTCTACCAAACCCCATTTCCCATCAATCCCCCAAATCCTGGACACAACCATTACAGACAGACAGCTCGAGTTTCGATCTTCTTTAGCTTTGAACCTAGTCTCTACGGTCCCTTCTCCAGATCCTAGGTTCTCACCTTTTCAGCCTGTCTAGGACCTGATACATTCAGCTCGCACCCACAGACTTAATCTCAAAGAAAACCACGATCATCCACTTCCACTCAACCTTGATAGATATACAATTATTGTCACTTTTGATTCTTGCTTTTTTTAGTCTACCAAGCAGGGAGGCGTGTGATTTGGCATGGAATGTTCTTACATCTATGGCCTGTCAAATAGGCGACAAAGTTTCAGGCAGCACAATGGCGGAAGGATACGCGTCGGAGGCGGTCTTACTACTCATTCATGCTCAGAGATGGAGGAACGAACTTCTTTGTGGAGATTCGGCGACCCTGCTTGACCTCATTCAGGATGGAGATTCTCAACAGCTTTCCACTATGCATTGGGTCTGATGCCCTCTTATTTGTAATATTAAACGCCTGTTTTTTATGCTTCGTTTTTGGCATTGTAGATATATATCTAGAGACCTTAACGGTAAGGCTCATTGCTTGGCATCGGATGCCGGGAAGTTGGATGTAATAGCTAGTAGAGTTTAATATATTGCCTTAAGGCTTTTAAAAATAAAAAATAAAATAAAAAATAAAAAACTTAGATTATTAAATTTTACTTACTTATTTAAGTAATTGAAAGTGAACAAATGAATGAAATGCCACGGAAATAAATACTAAAAGTACGAAATTCTTTTGTCCTCACCTACTGTCGACAAGGGAATCACTCTCTCATTTAAGATAAAATGTTCATCCATAGCCAATTTAGTTTTTTCTTCCCATCCATATAGGTTGTGACATTCCTTATAAAGGTGATGATAACTTTCAAGGTTTCATATCCTTCCCACAATTCCCCCCTAAATTTATTTTTCATATCGATCACTGGACCATTTTTCTGGATGGTGTCTTTCCATTTTGCATAGTCTTTCACAATGATTAATATAATTTTCTTGTTAAAAAAAAGCATCCATATCGTTTTCTGGTTTCACACCATGCTCCAACAATTCTTGGTGATGAACAAATGATTCTCTTTTTTGGAATGAATCCAATAACTAAAAGATCGGAAAATCTTGTCGGGTATAGGAAAATCTTATTGAGGAATCTTGTCGGGTATTTCTTTTTGTTTCAACAATTTGAAAACATGACAGCATGGATTTGAGAATAATCGGCTTCAAATCGTGAGAGCAGGGCTTAGTAAACTAGAGACCGTACGTCGCAAAGCGAGGTGTGAGAACGCAAGCGTCACCACTAATAAAAGGTTTGTTAAAGTTGCCCTTTATATCCATCACGAAAATCCACAACAGGAACATGGGTTCGATCCTCATCCCCAACATTTGAATTTAAAGGTCATGTATAATGGCTTAATGAAGTTTTAAAGAGATTATGAGACGTTAATGTTAAAAAGGTCAAGTAACCTCTTTTCTCAAATATTTAAAAATCGAGCCAAAGGCACATGCTACATACTTGCGAGCAAAGCATATAGTTTTGCATTTATCTGCATTACTTGATTACTCTCTGCCACTTGAAATATAAGTAGTTAGTTACCATCAGCAACCTTGATAGAAATGAAGAAATGAGCAGAAGCAAGAGATACAGCACGCCAAACCGGCAAAGCGGCACCACAAATGACCTAAAAGTACACCTCTGCAAAGATCCAGATTCTGAAAAATCATACTAAAAATATAACGCAGTTATCTCAAGGAACATTGCTAAGCAAGTGTATCGCAGTACCCAGAAATGTATTAAAGCTGGCAGTTATCTCAAGGAGCATTGCTAAGCAAGTGTTTCACAGTACCCAGAAATGTATTAAAGCTGGACGCGACAAAGGAAAAAGTAATCAAATTTCCCTGTTAGAACTATCACAATATTGGAGTGTTTTACATCATTCTTACTATCAAAATTTACTTATACAGGTAATGCTGAAATAAAAAGAATGGACTTCTAGACCTAAACAAAACAAAACGAAAGAAAACACCAAATTACCTCACCACTCTGAACGCTTTTAATCCTAGAGAAACAATTGGCTGTGTCCATTGTAACTTCTCCAACTAACTTAAAAGGGTCAATTATACTAATCACAACTCAGAACACAAATTTCAACCCCATACACAGGAAATTTGAGATACCTGGCACCAAATTCTAATGCTACCAGCTATATATTTACACTCTCGATTCAGGCAGCCCTTGTCATTTTCCTTCATAATGTTCACCGAAATCCTTTAGATCAAAGAATTTTACTTGTTTTGTGGATCTCTCCAAAATGGAAAAGACTTCAGTTTTTCAGTAGTTATTGTTCCAGTTCATTTGTGTGTGTTGAGTCTGCTGATAAACTCCAGTAGTAGGTCCCACCATTTCAATGTTTCCAGCCATGGTCTGAGGATGGTGCAATAGCTGGTGACCTGTTGTTGTAGGTACTGCTTGTGAAGGGTGATAAATTCCAGTGAAGGTACCGTGGCCTGCCTGCATGGGGGCATAAGCCAGATGCTGTGCCTGAGGGAGATTGTAGAAAGAACTGGCTTGCAACCCAGAAATGTCTTGGGCTGTTGTGGGAATCCATACAGTTGAACCTTCCCTCTGCAAAAGGGAGGTCAAATGTGAAACAAAATTGAAAAAATTATTTGATCAGGCACAGGTGCCCAGGTGTTACTACATACACAATTTTCAGAAAAACTTCAGAATTCTCAGTTCTAGAATGCATGTTTTCGCAACAAAAAGAGAGTAAACAGGCATCTGTTTGCCAGGTTAATATCATGCATGAAAATGCATTTCTCAGCCAATGCCACTGAAATGCATTAACAATTCTGTAGCCCATTGTTTGATTATTTGCATCTTAGTAGGGAAAGAGTTGAGCAATACCCTTGTAATGTAAAGGTGTGAGATGATCAAGTAGAGTACCCAATCTATCTCACGTTTCTTCTCAACATAGCCATTTTTTAAGAAAAAATAAAATTTGCAGTGGAAGCAAAAAACACCATTTACATAATCAATATCAGAAGAGCAAGAAAATATATGTAAAGACAAACCTGCTGCCCTGCGATGTAGACATTATTTTCCTTGTATTGAGATGCTGCAAGCTCCTCATTGCCAGTTGAATTTCCCGCAGTTGCAGCAGAACTGGGACCATAATTGGCTCCTGTGGGGTACGGTCCATAACTCGTTTGCATACCATTGTGAGTTGAGTTTCCTACATTAGTTCCAGGCTTGTACGGTGGAAGAGAGAGTTTGACACCCGTGGCAGCTGCTGCAGTATGAGTTTGATATATATTACCTACCGGAGTTTGATGAGGGAATGCAGCATTGCTTAAAAAATTTGGTGGAGGTAAAAGGAACGGAGGGGCATAGGGAAAGTAGCTGGAATAAGGGGATATGTGTATCCCAGCAGGTGGGCGAAGAATAGGAACTTGCTGTGGGGTAATTGGGATAGAGTTCTGCATGAACCCTGCAGCTTCGGTAACAAGAGGAGTTGGGGCTGGTGTTGAGAGGACAATTGAGTTCCCACCCTGCCATCAGAGATGAACATTAGCATTATTCTTCAGACGATCAGCATCAAAAGTGGGGAAAAATTGATACCCAAAATAAATAAATAAAATCAAACACTGGGAATATAGTACAAAAATAACTGTAAAAGGTAAAGAAAAACATAAATGAAATGGAAACAGGGCGTTGAATACAATTTCTTGGTAATAGAATAATCTGACCAAGGAAGGGAGCTCTGAAGGTTTCAAAACAATTCCTTTTTCTAGCTAAAGTGTCAAGTGTGCATATTCACCTATAGGATTTTGATACAGAAGCCCCATTAAAGCATATGAGAACGAATGCTGATCTACGATAATATCGGCCCATGCAAACTACTTTGTTTTTTAAGCTTGTGAAGATTACTAACACACATTATGGACATCATACGAAAGGAGTAAATTTCATCCACGGAAAACCCAAAAAGGCAGACTATCCACTTCGACTATCCAAACCAAGGCACGTGAGGGCCACAGACCACAAGCATTAGCACACTGAATACCAGAAAACTGATCCAATTCAACCATGAAACCAAATAAATTCCAGTTATACATGTGTAATTAAAGATACGTCCATGAAAACTTATACCAAGTCCAAAACTTTCACGATAAAAGATTTGTGGAACACATTAAATTGGGAATTTCAATTTTTGCAAATGTCTTGATGAGACTGCCTGGACTGTGAGAGTAACAGTGCCATGCTTCCACTGTATTTGGTGGCTGCTCCAGGATATTAAGGGAACGAAGCAACCTTCAGCATCAACACCAGATCGGTAAAATGGGTTTAGTTTAGACTGTACTCATGTTCAATAGACGAAAACAAACAATTTTGTCAGTTGAAGGGCACAAGCATAGACCAAGCAAACAGACTAAGGAACAAAAACAATCTCAACGCAGATGTATGCATCAAGTATGTCATAAATATGGAGGGTCACATGAATGAAAAGGAGCTCCACGAACAGATTCAAATAAAATATGGAAGAACGAAAACTTACAAAATAGCTTGAAAGATGAGAGACGTCACGTGATTGAGAGTCGGAGCTATCAAGTGATGCAAACTGGGTCCCAAGTACAGGCGGCATAAACCCAAAGTTGGAATAGTACGGAGCAGTACTATGAACAATTGAATACTGAGGACCTACTGAAGGAACTGCTGTTTCCAGCTTGGAGCTATCATATTCTGGTATTGAATTGGTTGAGACATTGGCCTCTCCAGCTGACACGTTCTCTGCTACATCTTGGGGTGATTGTAGGTGACTGAGATAATTTCCTTCCTGAGCATTTGGGGAGGTACTTTGATTGCTAGACATTTCAAAACAAAAAGGAAGTTAAAACATGTAAAGATAGAAAACCTATTTGACGCAAACAAATATTTCAGAATATCTAATTCCTAAAAGAGTATCCACCAACATCAACCAATGCATAGGGTATCTATACTAGATAATGCCCAATCGTCATACCTATAAGATTTTTCTATTTAGAAGTTAAAATTGTAAAAGAATAGCAAAAGATTTGATGTTATCCAAAGGTAAGGATAGAACAGAATCTGCCTCTGCCAGAAGTATAGAAGTACATATGTTTGTGGTACATTAGCTCGACTGGATAGCTCACATTTAATGAATCTTGGTATATAGAAAGCCAACCAGATGATAGTAACTATCATCAGCAGGTGCTTTCCTAGCCACCTTTGCCTATTTTCTTCAAGCCACCAAATGCATATATTACAATACTGTTTCTTTTGGATACAGTTGAATGCAATAATTTTGGCCAATGAAACTAATCCAAAATGTCTAAGTTGGACCTTTTCTGAAACAGGTCACAGCCCATGCATGTGCATAAAATATATCCCTAAATTTCTAAATATACAATGGTGAGGTAAAATCACGACTCGGGAGTATGTGGAAACTTCTGCAAAGGGTTAAAAAAAAAAACACATCTCAAGGTCAGATTTCGCCCGATTATCATTGAGATGCATGAGACAAAAAATCCACAAACCAGTTCTGTGATCCTGATTGTGATGTCATTGTACCCTATGACTTGACGACAGTGTCCAACCCTGAGATGTGTTGTTTCGTCTCTCTCAAGAGGGGCAAAGTTTTGGCGACTCCAAACTGCAAATGGTGGGCATTCCTCAAGCCTCAACAATTAGTCGAAAGTTTCATGGACTACCCATGTGGCAATCCATATGTGTAGATCACAAATCCCACTCAATGATGAGAGCGAGTACCGAGTTGTTCCCGTTCAGTCCAAGAAAATATATAATACTAGATAGAGGATATCTAAGTGGCTAAGATTTCATTTTACTAAAAAATAACTAGAAGATTAGTATTGTTGAAGCTGGCAAACCTTGAGGAATGCTCTTCTTCTATTGTTTCTTCGATCTCCTGAGAGGATTCAGACATAGTAGATGATCTCTTGTCATAACTTGTGCTGACGCCAAAATTAGCATCAAAGCTTCCAAAACTCAGTCTGGACCTTTCAGCTTCTGGGACATGAAGATGTTCTGGTATGATGACATGTCGACCATCGGAAAAATGCAACGCCTCAAGCTTCTTCTGTATATTCGGCGCTGCTTCTTCAGAAGCAGAGGCGTTCAATTCAGTTAGTGATGGTGCACTGACTTCAAGTGTGACAGGAGAACCCCCAGACGTGCCAATACATAGAGAAGGTGGAGCAGGATGGAGACTTGCTGATTTTGGTTTCCACTCCTTACTGGGGCCTACTGATAGAAAGAAATAAACTTATTAGCTGAACCATATGCACAACAGAATTATGATCACCAATACAAACTGAGTGAGATGCGTAAGCTCACATTTAAGAACTAAGATAAGGAAGAAAAGACGAAAGTAGTGTGAAAATGAATCACAATGGAACAGCATATTAACTTATTTTTTCGGTAATTGCCTGCATATACATATTATACAAGTATTTTTGTAAGTTTAGCCTGTCTAGTAATAACCTTTTGTGTTTGGCCTTTTGTTTTCTACAAATTTTTCTATTTTACATTTAATATGTTTTAATAATGTTCGGATATTTAATTGCACATGCTGTAGCAATTTGAAACCAATACAAAAAAATATTTAACCTAAGCTGCAAAATACACCCATTTAGAGAAAGTGCTAAGGCTGTGTTTTACTTTGCTCAGAAGAAACTACTTGACTTTGTATGACATGCTATAAAGTTAAGGAAAAAGCCTAGCTAAATGTAGCCTAAACTCTGTAATTCCATCAATTAGGTGTACAGGGGCATTCGGTCCTAAAAAAACTAGCCAGCATCTCCAAACTACATATGTGAAATTATACCTTAGCTTTCAGGCTGGCAATAGTCATTTACAATATGTTGCATAGTGAAGCCATCCTTGCCATGACTTTCATGGTAAGTTAAGCATACGACAAAGAAAAGTAATGGCATAATTGTAAAAAATCAATATTTTGAATATCTATTATCATGACAGGGGATATCTATAAATGCACATTTGAAGTGGACTGTGGAAGGCATAAATCATGCTGGATACTGATAGCATCTTCTTACATTCTTTTCATGGATCTCAATAAGTGTAGGACTTTCTTTAGACGTTATAGAGGTCTTGAACAAAATGATAGATTCCCTACATAAGTGGTTAAATAGTTAATCGGGCCCTAATCGATTTAGGCGCGTTATGAGATTAATCAGCATGTATCTTATTAACATATTTTCTCTTTCATTCTAAGTAATATGATTACTTCAAAGGAAAAATTGAAAATTAATGAATATTGAAGTAGTAAACATCTCACGCCACAGTTTACGAAAAATTATAAAGAAAAAACAATGTTAGATAAAGGTGTGGCTTTCCATATTCTTTCGTTTAGGACGTTTTGGTTGATATTTTTCTTTGATCGTTTTTCTCTTAGATCTTTTTTATTTTTCTCTCTCTAGCCTCAACAGAGACTCTTGGTATTGCCCTATGGTAGAGTATTCATGAGGTTAATTTAAAAATCTCATTGATATTTCTCATTTATATAACATATTGTCATGAACCAATTAATTGGTGAGTTTATAAAGCGATTAATCGGTAATTCGACGAAAAATAGCCAATTCTCACCAATTAATTGGTTAGAAAATATTCAAACAATTAACAAAAAATCGTAACACTCTACTAGCGAGTAGAGATTAATCGGGGATTAATCGCCGAAATAACAAAGTTCCCTACATGTTATTTAAGCAAAACGATCTACTATCCCCCTCCCTAGATGAGAGTTGGTCGCTCAAGGTTGAGCAAGTCTAAGCTGAAAACATTTGGCATTGTTGGATACTTCAATTTGTTATGTTTTATTATTATTATTATTATTATTATTCATATATTTTTAATTTTATTTTCGAAAAATGACTTTTAAAGCCTACTTCACAAAATAGACCATTTAGATATCGTAGTTGATGTAATAGCTAATTTATGCTTACTTTTATACTTTTATAACTAACATTGACTCTTTTATTAACTTAGGTTAACTCATAAAGTTATAGGATATCTTTACCCTTCCTAAACAAAATAGAAAACCTAATTTTATAATTGTATAACCAACAAGGACTCTTTTACTAATAGTTCTAATTTTTTATTTTTTTTACCATTAACCCCTCCCACCCCATGCTGCTGGTAGGTATCGATAATGATAATGTAGTTAATGACTATTAGAAATTTAGTTTTAATTATTTAATAAAATCAATTTGATTAACTTGTCATAAATTTGATTAGA
Organism: Berberis thunbergii; assembly: GCA_003290165.1. Lineage (NCBI taxonomy): Eukaryota > Viridiplantae > Streptophyta > Magnoliopsida > Ranunculales > Berberidaceae > Berberis > Berberis thunbergii. Next base: position 28,463 of record QNQO01002385.1, read on the forward strand.
AAAGTTTACAGATACCCGTGCATTACCTTTCTTAATGATAATTAGAAATTTAATTTTATTATCATTGTTTCTTATTCCATAATGCATTTAATAAAATTAATTTTCCCAATATCAAAATTTGATTTCCTATTCTTCAATGCATGGGTACATATAAAGTAATAGATTTTATTCTTTGTCGCTATTTAAAAACAAGTTATCTATCACAGAGCATGATTATAGCCTAAGAGGTAAAATGAGACCAATATTGAATAAGATAGTTTCTTATAAACTAAATATTGACAAAATTGAAACAACCATTAATTGAAACAAAAAAATATATACCTCATATATACCTACACAAATCACAATCAATCAAATCAAACACATTCAGAGTAACATAGATGGGGTGGGAGGGGTTAAGGATAAAAAAAAGTAAAAATAACAAAAAATAAAATTTGAATCATTAATAAAAGAGTCTTTGTTGGTCACAAAAATATAAAATTAGGTTTTCTATTTGTTTAGGAAGAGTAAATATGTCTTATAAGTTTATGAGTTAACATAGGTTAATGAAAGAATCCTTGTTGGTCATAAAAATATAAAAGTAGGCACAAATTAGCCATTACATCAACTACGGTATCTAAATTGTCTATTTTGTGAAAAAAATAGGCCTTAAAAGTCATTTTCCGTTTTATTTTTTTGGATGGAGGGAGGGTGTCAAAGAAAAGTTAGCTTTTTAGGCAGTTTTGAACAATTGATTGTAAAACAAGCAAGTGGGCAAATAGTATACCTTTTTGTGATCCAATAGGTTGTTGTGACCGGCTACTATAATTAGACAAAGGTCTACTGGCCGACAAGCCACCATGAGTAGAAGAAGAAGGTCGTAACTCAGAATGTTGGTTCTTTTCAACTTCCTCGGATTTGCCAGGCATCTTTCCATGTGGGAAAGAATTACCAATTTCTGAAGATGCTTTAGCTGAAGATGAGTCAGAATTGGTTACATCACGCGATACAATCTTGTTTGCTTGAACACGATTTGTGAAATTCCGAGAAACAGTGGATTTTCTCTCAGTCATAGCTTTAGACTCTGTAGCAGCCCTTCGGCTTCCTACTTCTCGTTTAATTGTACCCACTGCACCAGGGATGCGTGAGTCAAAAGATGGAAGCAGTACAGGATCTGAAGCCGAGGAATAGACTCCTGAAACAGATGCTGGAGATGGAGACAACTGATCAGAACTGGGTGTAGGCTGATGAAGCGAGCTATTGATTCCAGATTCTGAGGTTGTGTTTGCATCAATAGGTGGTGATGGTATAGCAGTCCCGAGTTTGTTAATAGTGACAGCTGAATTATCTCTAGGAGTCTTTGCACCACCACCAGTTGGCAATTGCAAGGGCCTTGCACGGTCGAAACTCCTATCATGACCAAAACTCTTACCAGCTGTGCTTGATGGCCCATTGGTTATGACGGTAACAGAGCTACAAAGGAATGCCAATCACAACTATATTTAACCTTCCACATTGAAATATTTTGAACTTCTCTCAAGAAATTTTTTAAAGCCAAATTGGGCTAATCAATAGTTTCTGTATCCTTGATGCAGGATAGAACTAACCTTGATGCAGGTGCTTTTGCTTTAGTTTCTGTATCCTGAGAAGCTGGCAAAGGAGAGGGCATAGCACTTACGTCTACACCTTCATCTCCACCATTTACCCTTCCAATACTCACACTCTTCCCAATGCCAGTATCTGAAAAAGGGATTTGTGAGATGGGAGAAAATCATAGTCATAGACCCTGATAATAATCATAACCAAACATTTCAAATAAAATATATTTTTCTCATAAGGTATAGAGGTTTTCACTTTTTAAAAGACATTGAATAAAACTGTGTGAAAGATACCAGTACAAGTAAAACACGCTTGTCAATGGAACAGCCTTTAGCATAAAAACAAAAATAAAAATAGATAAGTTGATTTGTCATTGAAATTGGTTATTTTAAGTTCTAGAAGCAAAAACACACCCTGAGCAACATAACGATGAGAATAGCTTCCCCGGGAACCCCTAGCGCCCCGTCCCTGTGTGCCTGGTCTCCACCTAGAATCTGTGGACTCTCTGCTGTTGGGAATCTGCCAAGAATATAATATGAACATCAACTGCATGAGGAAAAAAACAAGGAAAACACACACTCACAAGTGAAAAATGATTTGTTAAATTTTTTAATGTCATTACTATACGGAACTGAGAAGAAGTAAACTAGACTAGGATGGCAAGATTATCACTGTGCTTATCTTAAAATAGCACCTAGGCGAATAATTTGTACGACTAAAGCATATTCTGTTGAAAATAAAATGTGCATGCTAAACTTACGATCATTTCGGTTTTTGAGTGAGGTAAAAAGGGGAAAAAATAAGGAGCAAGGCAAAAAAATTGTATATGTTGTGTAGTTGATTCATGACTATACATCTTGGACAAGAAAGTCACTTAGTGTTAACAAAACATCGTCAAGTAACCTAAATAGAAACAAGGAGTTGTTCTACAGTATAGAACAAGACTGTAATGAGCTTCAACACATGTACAACTAAGGAACCCAAACATGTTTTCCTAATTATGTATAGTAGATGGTGTCAGTGATATGATTGAAAGTGTGAATGTCAGTAACTTAAGGAACAAAGCTTAACCTCCTTTTTCTTGTCACGTTTCCTTCGAACCTCATGAAAAGTATCTGTAGAATCAAACAATACATTCGTTATGCTTTGTTACACAAGAAAATAAAAATACACATAATAAAAGTCCTATGTCTTATGTGGTAGAACTTCTTATTCAGAAAATGTCGAATTTGGAGACTTGGGATCATATTTAGGGGCATGGAAAAGGATGTAAGGTGTGTCATATGTGCAGAAGATTTGGAGAATTGGGGTCATCTTTTCCTACATTTGGCCTTGCTAGATTCTGATAATCACTTTTTTGGAGTTGTAGGGTGACTTGGGTGCTCTCACATTTTGTGGTAAAGTACTTGCGTGAGTGGAAGTGTCAAGCTTTCTCTGGGATGAAGAAAGAAAGAGCCATGGACTCTCATACTATATGCCATTATGTCATGTGTGTACATTCGCTTGAGAGAAATAACCGGATATGTTGTGATGTTTACTCTTTTGGAGATCATGTTTTGATGGTGTGGTCCTTCCTTTGGTATATTTGTTCCCATCATCTTTGTACCATAGGGGTTCGGATTCAAGACTACATTTGGAACATGTAAGTTTAGGCCAATAACTTCTTGTTTTGTAATCAGGATCTTTTTTGGCTCTGTCTTTCTTTTGTTATAATCAAAGAAGGTAACCCAAAAACAACAGAGCAAAAGAAAGTGAGCTGATCACCCATTTTAGAATCCTGAAAGCAAGAATGGCGTTGCAACTCATAACTGAAGGACTTCTTCACCCGAAGAAAGAGCTGGAGTCATTAAGGTCATTTACTAGTGGAGATTTGGAACGAAAATAACCGGAGAAATTTTTTCTTTTTTTGAGCAAATTTCCAATTGGAGGTAATCACGGATGTTTTAGCTTTCATATGGCATCAAACCCTTTCTAATATTTCACTTACACGACGAGAGCACTCTCAGTTCTTTCTTTATGGTGCATTAAAGTCATTTTGACTTTTGATGTAAACCTTATTCAGTTATTCATACTTTTCAACAACCAATAAGTTTGTATTTGTTTTTAGCTTTTAAAACAACCCAAAACACGTATATTTCATGGTTCTCCACTCTCAGATGCAATAAAAAAAGCAACTGAATGCTACATAAGTATTTTAGATTGATTTGACAAACCTACTGCTATTAATGACTGAAATTTTGCTCAGCAAAAAAATTAGTTACTATGAAAATTAAAGCAACTTAAATATTAAGAAAAGCAACTAGAATAAAAGAAAGGGAACAGTATTTGGGGTTTGACCTCCTTAATCCATTACACAGTACACAACTTACAGCCATCCATTGAGACTGGGAAACTTATTGTTGCAGAAAATCAAATTCTCTGGAAACTAATGTGCCTGCGTGGCTGAGAATTAAATTTTAAGGTCAATAATGTGACAAAGTAGGACTCATTAAATTCGGTCACTCTATCCCGCTACGAGTAATCGAAACAGATTCCTCATCAATCAGTGCTCAACATAGTGTTTGAACAAAGAAATGGCAAAGAAAAAAACAAACTCAACTTCCTCTTCACAACACACATCTCCATTTCTCTCCTCCAAACACATAATCAAGAAGCAAAACCCCCAATTCTCATCAAACCACACAATTGGGTATCCGAAAAAAAACCTAAAATAACTCATTACCACGATAAATACTAAATACCGATTAAAGCTCATCAAGACCCAACTCAAATTCAAAACAATAATCTCTTCCTCTCTTCAACGTAGTGACAGAGAAAGCAAATCCCATTAAAAAAACCTCAATCAATCTTTGGGATCACAACAACCCATTACAAAAGAGGGAAAAGTATGGCAAAGTAAAGCAACCCCATTAAAGAAAGAGGGTGAAACCAACATCACCTTGAAGAAGGAGCTTCTGAGCGGTCTCGTTGGGATCCATGGAGCACTCCTTGAGCATTGCGTATATCTCATCGTCGCTATGGTTCCTGGCGATCTCCCTGATGTTCTGGATGGTCTCTTTGATACTCGAAACCCTTGAAGCACCCCCACTCATGTTGGCAGATAGCAGAGAAAGAGATGTGATGAGAAGAGAAACGAGAAGACAGATGTGGGAAGAAACAAAAAAAAAAAACAGAGAGAAACAGAGGGATGTTGTGTTGGGTGGGAAGGGGAGAGAGAGAGAGAGACGGAGGAAAGAGTGTTATTTTGAGAAATGAGATTTTGGGGTTTTGAGCTTGTTTTTGTAATTTGAAATTAGAGTAATGGACAGTTGTCCTAAACCTAACAAAATGTTTTAGAATTGTAAACATGTGTCGTGAAACCTTTCTACTAGGGGTGGGCACATTTCGAGTCGGTTCAGGTTGAGGTCTAATCCGATCCCGATCCTGGTACAATGAAATGGGAACGGTTCAAGTCGGAAAAGCCATTTTTTTAATGACCCGATTGGACCCGGACCATTTGGAATCGAGACAGTCCGGGTCAAGACTGTGACTTCCCGATTCATTTTTTTTTTTTAATAATTGAGTATCGGTTCACTCCCCTCCTCTTCTTCCAACACATAACTTGACTAGGTTTACTTCCCTCCTCTTCTTCTAATCCTTTCTTTTTGTAGAGCACATGAGCGAGCAATAATAAGTAGTGCTGGAAGATACCAGATCCTATTTGTATTTGCAAAACCAGATATTGTTCGTCATCGCAAAACCAGATTTGGCTTGCTCTTATTCATCATTGCAAAAGCTAATTTTGGAGCTAGATTCAGCAAAAGTAGAGGGTGAGGACTTCAAATTTGGAAGGTGGTATCAAGTGATTCAGGTCTCAATGTGAGAACATCATGGCCGATGTACTAATATGAGGAATCTCTACTTGCAGTGTAACCTCGTTTTCAAGTGAGATTCCGTTTCTATTCGAACTTCATAACCTCGTTCGCTTGGATCGATAAGTGAGAGTAAGTCAGAGGCATTCATTAGGAGGATTGAGTGGAATTGCTCCGGCCCTATGGCTGGGGTTGGGGTTGAGGAGGTGAGGATGGGCCGGAGGAAGACGAAGAGGAAACACAAGAGTGGGGAAGTTGATCTCGCTCTGCTGCTTTTTTTTTTTATGAAATATTATTTGTGAGTGGGTTAGTTTATGAGATATATTATGTATGAGTGGGTTAGTTTGTGAGATATTATTTGTGAGTGATGAGATGTGGCGTGGGTTAGATGTGGGCTTGGGCTTACTATAGTAACCGGGACGGACCGAAACAATCCGGGACAAAATTAGTGAAAATCGGTCCTGAACCGGTTCGGGATCGGGATAAAAACTGTATAAATCGGTTGGTCCCGATTTAAATCGGTTCGGGACCATACCGCTCCAGGTCGAACGGGTCGGGACCAGGATTCTTGCCCACCCCTAAGTCTAAAAGATATCACAAATTAATGTTTGGATAGAGTGTCCAGCACGTGAGTGTCAACTTTACCCTTTTCTCCATATTTTTTAAACCCATAACGATAGAGATAGTATAGGCATTCACATGTTGGACACCCTCTCCAAACACTAACCAAATACAATGACCTGACTTAGTAGATTATTTCAAACATATATAACTATTTTTTATGGAGTTGTTACGTGTATCCGACTATTTGACTCGGTTGCACAAACTCTTTGTTGCATCGACATTTTTTGATGTTTCGATTTTGTTGCACCGATCTAAAATATGTAATGTTGACTTACCATTTTTTATCAATTAAAACCATTTAATGGTGAAATTTTCTTGTTTAGAAGAATTAGTTGGCTCTTAAAAAAAAGACAATAGTAATGATTATTTATGAAGAAAAAAAATATATATTCACACATTCGTTAAATTTTAAATCTTTAAACAAATATCATAAAGGCTAGCCATTGTCTCAAGTTCTATAATAGATAGTAAACACTATGGCAGTTTATTATTTATTTTAAGAGCAAACACGGTTTTAAAGAGTCCTCAAATCTTATACTATGGTGAACGTAGTTTATGTAAACAAGAAATACACATCAAAAGACTATTTGTTTACCATATATACTCATACGAATATAATATTCATCAAATATAGATGAGGAGTTGGCAAAACTAGTATATCAGATTCGGAAAAAAATTAGTTAAAAATCAAAAAAATAATCACGCAACAAAAAATTTACAATAGGAATTTTGCATACCATCCCTTAATCATAACAAACTAGTTTTGTTTCAGGGCTACTAAAACATAGTTAGGTACACCAAACATTTTTTAAAAATCAAATCTGAAAAATATAGTTGGAGTACACGTAGCAAATCCTTTTTTTTTTAACTCATGCCTTGTAAATTAATAATTGGCATAATGTATACATGTAACAAATGTTTGTGACCCGTCTATATGTCGAGGAAGACAACGAGGGACTCTATAGGGGGGAGAGAGCCGTTCATCTCTTTCGAGATGCACGCTTGAATTTTCAACGCATAGATCCGAATATTCAAGCGCGCATCCCGAGAGAATGGACAGCTTCCACCCCCTCCTGTGGGGTCCCTCGCTGGTTTCCTCGACAATTAGAATTTTTGATTTTGATTATCTATACTTGTAGAGAGATTCTAAATGTCGAGGGAATGAGCGAGGAAACGAGCGAGGGAAATGAAGTGGCGAGGTGAGAGCCGTTCATTTCCTTCGAGATGCGCGTGAAAAAGTCAATACACGTATTTCGAGGGAAATGAACGGCTCTCACCTCGCCACTTCATTTCCCTCGCTCGCTTCCTCGCTCATTCCCTCGACATTTAGAATTTCTCGTACTTGTAACAGAAATTCTACTTGTAAATTATCTAGTGGACATGCTTGCTTTTGTTAGAGCCCGTGCAAATCACGTGCCACTGTGAAATACTGGGCACTATAAACACACTCGAACCCTCGAATCTCTTTCTTTTTCTCTCCAAAACTCACTCGAACCCGAACCCTAGATTTCGTATTCTCCCGCCGATTCCAAGATCTTTAAGCCCTATTATTCCATTTCAAATCAAATGGGTTCGAAAAACGACCCACGAAACAACGAGAGAGATGGAGCCAGCCCTGGGTTCGTTCGTCTCTCTTTTCTCTCTCCCATTTCCATCCTTATTTATCCTCCTTATCATTCTGAAGATTTTTTGGATTTGGGTTTATCTGTTTTTTTTTTTTTTGTTATTTCAGGAAGATTTTCATTGGAGGGCTTCACAAGGATACGACCTTACGTAAGTTTTTTTCACTCTTATTTCTCACAATGTGAAGTACATAAATTCTAGGGTAATGGGTTATAGATACTTACAAACTTTGGTTATTTGGTTATTAGATGGGTTTTTAATTTGAATATTAGATGTTAAGTTGTCTTAGAGTAATGGGTTTTTCTCATTTGGTTATTATGTGCAGTGGATAAGCTTATAGATACTTACAAACTTTGTAAATGGGTTGCTTTGTTTGATGAGTAGTTTTCGTTCTAGGTAAATAATAATGCATCATAATGTTTATGAATCTGATTTGATTGTTAGATATTAGGATTTTCAAGGTAATAATGAGTCTTTGGTTTGGCGGGTAAAATTGTTGTTCTAATCTATGTTTATTGTTTTCCTTGTTGAATTATAGCTACATTTACGAAGTATTTTGGGAAATACGGAGAGATAACTGATTCCGTGATCATGAAGGATCGGTTCACGGGGCAACCCAGGGGATTTGGGTTTGTCACTTATGCTGACCCTTCTGTTGTTGACAAAGTTATTGAAGAAACCCATGTTATCAATGGAAAACAAGTAAGTGTGTGTTGAACAACTTAGTTTGATGTTAGTTCTTATTGTGGTTCAGTTAATTTGTCATGTTGCATTGTGAAGTTAACTCAACTGACTTATGGCAATATGTATTGGGTCCATCTTGGTTCATGATTATTTTCGCCATTTCTTAAAATGAGGTACACTAACCTCAAAAGGATGTGTAATTGCAAAAAATTGAAGTGAATTTTGTTTTGGGCCTTTTTGTGTTTAACATTAACATGCTATTGTATACAAAGTATGTTTTGTATGTCGAAGAAGCACTGTTAGGATGAAATTACGATTATTGTTTAGATTTGTATGGTGAGAACATTTTTGAAATTAGCGATGGAGATGAATAAAGAACCCATTCTCCCAAGGGTTGCATGATATTTAGTTTGGAATCAATGGAGATTCAAACATGACATATAAAATAATGGTTTTAAATTGCAGGTGGAGATTAAAAGAACCATCCCAAAAGGATCCGCACAGAACAAGGACTTCAAAACCAAGAAGATTTTTGTTGGCGGGGTGCCAACCTCAGTTACTGAAGGTATCTTTCAAAATATGTCCAAAAGACATAGTTGGAGAGTCACTTATTTTGTTTAAGCAATGAAATAGTATCATGGTCAATCTTCTTATGTGTTTTCATTTCATGATATACTAACCAGATGAGTTCAAGGATTTCTTCTCGAAGTATGGAGAAGTGGTGGAACACCAGATTATATGTGATCATGCGACAAACCGCCCCCGAGGCTTTGGTTTTATAGTCTTTGACAATGAGCAAGTCGTGGATGATTTGTTGGTTAATGGAAACATGATTGATATGATGGGTTCCCAGGTAAGTGTGCTGCAATTGTTGTTCAAGGAACTGTCAGGGGTTCACATACAAAATTACCTAATATTCTATATTGCATATTCCTCACATGAAGCACTAAGTATCAAGATTCTAGTTATTGCAGTGATACTAATTTAGTTTGTCGAATCACTTTCTAAAGAATTGTTATATATTTATAGATTTTATAGATAAGCCCTTCTAAAATCATGTGCTACCTAGGTTAACTTAATTGCTTTGTCGTAGGTGGAGATTAAGAAAGCAGAGCCAAAGAAAGCCGGAAACCCACCCCCTGCTACTGCGTTTGGTAGGGATTCTAAGGCTCGTTCTTTTGGTGATGGTTTTGGTGGTTATGGCGACACTTATGGTGGCTTTGGCAGCAGTGAATTTGGCCCTGGACCCTTTAGGGCACCAGGAGGTCTAGGAAGTGGTAGGTTCAGTGGTTATGGTGGATATGGCAGTGGTTCCAGTGACTTTAGTGGTGGTTTTGGCAATTTTGGTGGCAGTGGCTTCGGTGTTTACGGTGAAGAATCTTCTCTTGGTGGCTATTCTGGCCGTTTTGGTTCATATGGTAACGGGGGATTTGGTGGGGGATATGGGGGAAGTGGATTGGGTGGTTATGGCCGCGGAGCTGAAAGCTATGGAACTTATAGATCTGGCTATGGTGGTAATTTTGAATCTGGCTCTGGTCTTAGTTATGGTGGAGCAGGTGGGTTATACGGAAATAAGACTGGTAATACAGGCAACAGCCGGTATCATCCTTATTCACGATAGAAATCCTACAATAACTGATATCAACCATATTCAAGCTAGGAAGCTCTCACGAGAAGCATTTTCTCTTGTTTAACTGCTTATTCAGTGATGCTTAGTGTCTTCACACCTTGCAGAAGAGGTCTAGAAGATCAACATGTTGCTAGATTGTCTATGTTCTTGATGTGCTCCCATGCCATCATCACTTTGGACTATCTTCTGTTACTGTGTTTTTGGAATGTTAGTTTGCTAGACTGGGGATTATCTTTCACTTTAGTTTGACATTAAGAAATTAGCATCATTATGACTGTCAGTCGAGAATTTATCATCTTTAGAGCACCTTAGTTGAGATAGGTATGTTTTGGTTGGTCATCGATATGCTTTGAGATAGAATTTAGCTCTTTCAATAACTGGCACGACTAAACTAATGGTTGGTCTGATATTAGAATGAAAAATGCAATCACAGTCCTTCCATAAAGAATTTGATCAACTTGAGTAATGTAACAATCAACCGGTGCAAACTACAAAACAATTGGTATAAATAAAGCCTGAAGGTTTCGCACTTACCATGAGAATTTGATCTATTATTTGAATGTAGTTACTTGTTATGACTGATCTTGGTGATTTTCTAATTCTCTTTTCTCTCTCATTACTTGTAATGTACATGCTGTGGTTTTTTCATTAGATGTATGAATTTGTTGAAATGTGGAAGATCCTTTTTTTTCTTCTTTTAAATGAAGACTTGGCGTTTAATTGCTAGAAAAATGTTGGTTGCAAAACTGGATGCGCACAGTCAGAAAGCACATGACGATCCTTCGTAAGAAATTAACATTTCAACCAGCTCACGTAGTTCAGTAGTTCATGTCACATATTCTTCTTTTATCACTTCTCATCACGCACAGCACTATTGAAGCTTACAGATCAACTCATATAACAAAATAACTACATAATTTACATGACTTCACAAGTAAACATTACGAACTTCAATTGCTTCGTCATTCATCGTTGAACCATCTTAAACTGGCATAATTTAAACATGATGCCGGGACCTGGTAGCATAAATAAACAATGAACTTAATGTGGAGACATTTTGATCATGCATGTTAAGTACACTAGCCATTCATAAATGGAGAAAACAAATATGAACAAGTGATAAAATTTTAGGCATCCAAATCTTCCAAAAAAAAAAATAAAAAATTTCAGTGTTACATGACCATGGCAATCTTGCCGGAGTACTTAAGAGACCGATGAGGTAAAAGTTGGATAAACAATTCGTTACAACATCCTCCATCCAATAAATCAAGGGACTGCTTTTATACCATATTGCAGCGTGTGAATACACAAATGCAACACAATCTTAGTGAATGATGAATAGATCCATATAAATATTTTGCTAAAAATGGATGAATCTGAATCACGACTCCAAGAGTTCAAGAATGTCGGATAACTTGCTTGTATAATAATTTGGTTGGATGTGGTTTGAAGCATCCTGAAGAGCAGATAATGTGGTCACTCCTGCAAGCACAACATTGAAACATTAGGCCTTGGTTTGTATAGAAAAGGGGAAAAAAAACACGAAATAAATAAATTATACCTGAAAGGACTAGGAGTGTCTTGCATCCAGCATTTTGCCCAAACAAGATGTCGGTGTCCAGTCTATCACCTACCATACACATTTTGGAGGTACTAATCTGAAATCTGCACAACAGAAGGTATGATATATAACTTTCAGACTTTTGTCCAACATTTCTCTTGATAATATTCTGCATAAATATATTAGGGATTTGACATACTTTTGCAGTAAGAAATCCATCATGAAGGTTGATGGTTTTCCAACCACAGTAGGTTCTTTTTGAGTTGATCCACATATGGCAGCAACCATACATCCCGCACCTGAGTGAACAAATATCATCGATAATATAATTGAACTCAAGTGATTTCACATATGGTTAGGTTTTATCGGTGAGGACTGCAGTTAAAAGCTACCTGGCCATTCTTGTAAATCGGTCATGTGACCAACTGCATCACGGTTGGTGGCAATGAAAAGGCACCCTGGATTCTCTCGGATGCAAAGTGTTCCATACCTGTCAATTTTAATGTTGTTATATTGATCGATACAAATAAAAAGTAAGCATAAATAAAAGTTGCAGTGCCTTGGATCGAAACATCTAGCAAGAACCTATTTGAACAAGTATATCAGACATGGTCAGAGAATTTCTGATAACTAATATTTTGATCCGTAAGAATTAGGGTGTTGACTAAACCATAAGGGTCAGTTTACTCTGGGGATTTGGATAGTTTGAATTGTCTGTATCAACATTAAGATGGAGGATTTGACTGCTCTGATAAATCCAAATTAAGACGGGGTATGGTAAAAAAAAAGAGTCACAAAATGGAACAAGACCTATGGTGTCACTGAGTCCTTTCTTCAAATATAGACATTTAGAAAGTCACGATGAAAAGAAGTCGAACGGGGAGAGAATTGAAATGAACGGGATTGGATGTTTCTTAGGGTGTGTTTCGTTGGATGGAATCTTATTCCATGAGAATCTATAAGGGAGGCTAAATTGAGGTAGCACTTATCATCTACCATTAGTGATTAGTGATGGGAATGAAAGTTTTATGAACATGAGAATCATATTCCTTGCTCCTCAAAGCATGTGATTTCCATGTTTATGGACTTTCATTCCCACTATTGATCACAAAATCTAATAGTGAATTATTGAGTGAACCTCAAATTAGCTTAGATGAAGGTGAGTCCCTCATGGATTCCCATGGAATAGGATTCCATGCAACCAAACACACCCTTAGTTCTTGCTCATATGAAGGGGATATATTCCTTGGTCACATGCTAAAAAGTATCATTACTTGAACATTAAAAGGGAGAACATAAACAAAGGGCATTGATGTCTTACTGGAGCTTGTAATAATTGATATTTGGATCAAGCCCGACGACTACTGCTCCAACCTGAAAAAGAAATTACAATGTTTTTTGTCATTTCTGGGATGAACAATAGAACTGAAAGAAGAAATGGTCATGTTGCTACATTACACTTGTATCGTGTTCAAAAAGGCAATTAGATTTCAGCTCCACCTTTTTAATTCCATCATCCTGCAGAAAACTCAAAATTTCAATATCATTGGAAGTGCTATGGAAATCATCTATCTAACAAGGGCACTGTCGTAAACCGAATTTTAGAGAACAAAGCTTACGGGTCCACCAAGACCTGTAAAACCAGCAAGTTCGAGCTCTTCCAATATTCCCTCTCCACCTATAACATAAACCTGCACAACAATTGATTTTCTTCCGCAATCAGTTAGCATTTGGTAAGCTTACGATTTTATATAGGTGCTAGAATAAGCTATTGTTTACGGATTAATCATTTTTCTGTAGGTGTCAAACCTTTTCCACATCTCTTTGAAGAGGTAAAAAAAAAAATACAACTTTGGGTGTATCTTAAGCATTGATAATCTAATTCATAAATTTTTATGACCACATAAAGTACAATATCAACTAATTTTTTTAGAACCCTTGTATGCATAAAACTCGTAGCAAACTAGAGAAGCAAAACAGATAAAAGTAGCAAATAAACCTTTTTGTCTTGAGGGAAACTATTGGTTTTCAGGTACATAGCTGCAGCAAATGAGGAACTAAAGATTTCTTCCTGCAAAACGAAACAATCGGAAGCTATACCACTAAAACAAAAAATTTAATGTTAACATGATTTTCACTACAACAAACCTCACCAACAGCAAGTCCTAGAGAAGCAAACTTTTTCGCGTACTGCTTTCTTGATTTCATTGAATTATTCGTCACAAAAACCAGCTTCTTCCCCTAAATCAAACAATCACAATACATATAGATATAATTGAATTCCCTCCACAAAGTGAAACCCCCAATTAGCAGAAAGATATTCAATTAACAATCAATCAGAAAACAGGCTTCTCCTCTTCCATCAAACAATACAATAAAATATATAAATGACCTCAAATCACTGACAGAAAAGCTCATCAACCAAGCCAAACTTTTCATTCCATTTGTCACAAATTCGGTCAAATTCAATTATCATAAAAAAAAAATGATCAATTGGAACAAAGAGAACCACATTTATTCGGTTTTTTTTATCAAAGTAGTTTTCATTCTAACTAAAGAGTTCAATTTCACTATCAACATTACTACCAATAGAATAAATTCATTCATAGATTTCACAACTTAGACCCAAAATTTGATTACTATCGTAATAAAAAAATCTACTAACTTTGGATCTAAGCAGGTCTAAGGTCTGTTCGACGCCTTCGATGAGTTTATCTCCCTTCCAAATGACACCTGAACCACAAACCACAGAAACTTAACATTTAACATTCGAATGAATGGTATTGAATGAAAGAAGATTGAGTGAGAGAATAAGAAGAAGAAGAAGAAGAAGAAGAAACCATCGCAATCGAAGAGAAAGGCTTCGACAGAGTTGACGAGAGATTCGGCCGTGTGGGAAGAGAGAACGTTAGGAGGAGAAGCTTTTACGTCGTTGGTTGTTGTTTCCATTGTTTTTAGGGTTTTTCAGAGAGAGAGATAGAAAGGGGAAGACGAAGACGGAGGAGACAGATACTCGATTCCGAACTGTTGAGTTGAGTGAGTGGTGGTCGTTATTTATGGTTGGAGCGAAGGGAACGCAAAATGGAACTTCCATTGTGATTCACTTTTGTCACGTGCGATTGTGATTTCGTTCGTTTTACTAGTTAATTCCGGTAAAATGGTTTTTTTTTTAAATATTTATTTTTGTTTAGAAAAACATAAAATTTTAATATAACGTAAATTATACATTTTAAACTCTTAAATACTACATTAAAAAGTTTCATAAGATGATAAAGAACAGGAATTCTAATTGGCGAGGAAACCAGCGAGGGAGGGGGGTGCAACCCTCCATCCCTCGAGATGTGTGCCTTTGCGTATCCCAAGGGAGATGGAGGGTTGCACCCCTCCCCTCGCTGGTTTCCTCGCCATTTAGACGGTTCGATAAAGAATCACGTAACAAAATATTAATAATAGTCTAAAATAACATTATAGCAATTAAAATATTTTAAACTTCAAAAGATTTTTCAATAACTCCAAAATAAAAAATATTTCGTGAAGCATAAAGACTTTAAAACGATACAGCCATAGAGAGTGCTTCTACAAACAGGTTTAGCAATGGTTTGAAGAGTTCTGATTTACGAGGTGGTGTTGCATGTTGTCATAATCAAACAGGTTTAGCGAAGAGTGTCTTTTGATTTACGCGGTGGTGTTGCATGTCATTATAATTGACATCTTTAGACGGAGCCATATCAACCTGTCACTAAACCTATGTTCAAGCAGTAAAATCACAATCTATATACGCGGAAGCAGTGTTGAGACTGGGTATACAACTCAGCACCCATCTCATCAGATATGTAATCATTTAGCAGGGACAAACCCGTAGAAAATGCAATAGCTGAAAACTCACAATGAGGATATGCCAGAACACTAATTTGCACTTTTATGCAATCAAAACATTCCATGCAAAACCATACATACCCTCACTTCGAATACCAGGGTTTCATATTGAATTTCTGCTCTAAGTGTTTATAAATCATAATTCTTGTGTATCTGGATCTTGGGATCGAAGAAGTATATTAAGACAACATGGCAGTATTGACTCAAAATTTACTGCTCTAAGGGTGTGTTTGGTTGCATGGAATTTTATGCCATGGGAATTCATGAGGGAACCACTGTATTTTAGGCTAAATTGATATATCACTCTACATTCACCATTTGATTTTGTGATCAATTGTAAGAATGAAAGTCCCATGAACATGGGAATCACATGCCTTGGGGGGGCCAAGGAGTGGGATTCCCATGTTCATAGGACTTTTATTCCCACCATTGATCACAAAATCAAATGGTGGTCAAATGGTAAATGTGAAGTGATATATCAATTTAGCCTAAAATGTAGTAGTCCCCTCATGGATTCCCATGACATAGGATTCCATGCAACCAAACACACCCTAAGTGTTTATAAATCATAATTCTAGCATATCTGGATCTTGGAATTGAAGAAGTATATTAAGACAACATAACTTTAGTAGAGTTGCAAAAAAATCCAAGCAGTATTGACTCAATTTACTGGAAGATAAAGTTCATCCACTAGAATAACAAAGGCAAATATTTCCCAGATAAATAAGTTAGCATATATAGGTATGAAGTCTGGTACAATTTCGACTGAAGAACATGCTTACACAACTTTCAAAACTTTCGGACTCCAAGAGTCCAGGCAAGCAGATGTACTGGGGAGGAAAGACATGTTTTTACTTTTAACTAGATGTGCTTTTAGCATAATGCTATCAACTTAAACATCAAAATTTCAAGAGTACATCTTTCTCATTCAGCTTTTGCATTGGCCTTATTTTGCTTGTTAAAAGCTCTCCTTTTCGCTTCTCTGAAAATTGCCAACAAAAATATTAACAAAATGAGATTTCAATTTTAACTATTATTCACATGAATGTCTACCGTGATATTTCACGAATTATTTCTTGAAATGTCATTTACCTGGCTTTTGCAATTTCCTCTCTCGATGGGAATTTTCTTTTCTCCCACTTCTTTTTCTCAGGCTGGAATGGGGCCTTCTCGTTCCCATTTTGTCGTCTACTTCTTCCGAAGTTTCCATTTGGTTTTCCAAAACCATTAGAATCTTTGGTTTGTTGAAACTTTCGCTTGTTCCCTTGTTGGAATTTTCCTTTTCCAGTGAATTTATTGCCTTTTCTATCACTGTGAGAGGCAGGTGTCGTTTCTGATGGCTCAGACGATTTTGGCGTTGCTTTTGAACCACTATTCTTTTTCAACTGCAAAAACCAAGTCATTTCAAGTTATACTAAATCTAGATCCTTCTAATTTTTTAAAACTAGGTGATAGTCAAGAAAATTAGGTAGGTACCCAGGTTTTCATCGCATTCAGGGAGCTGGTCCCCTTATCGGGAGTGAAAAATTCACGTTTCCGAGATTTTCCATCCTGGTTTTCGTTGCTTTTGCTGTTCATGGGCGTCTGTTCAAAAGTTTCTGATGGTTCGGATTGTTTTCGTTTTGCCTTTATGGAGCCATTAATCTTTTGAGGACTAGAAGGAGCTTCAGGTTGTTCAGATTCTTCTTCTGAATGTTCTTCATCGCTATTGTTGTCGTTCGATACTGGTTCCTCATTCATGGTTTCTGAAGGTTCAGATGACTTTGCTGCAGGCTTGGAATTGCTCCTCTTTTTCAACTGCAATTATCAATCAACATCCATCAGCTGCTTTTTAGTAGCACATCAAGCTTTGAATATCTAAGGATGGAAACAAATATATGAAAGTTAACGCATGAATTCAATGAAGAAGAAATTTAGTTTTGAATCACCTTTCTTGGGGAGACTAATTCAAAACTGTATATTAGTTGCCCGTTGTGTGGGAAGTACCTATTTCTATTGGTTACTAAATTTTGAACAATAAATTTGATTTGTACTTTATTAATTCAATTTAGTTTTTTATGGGTGGAGGGACTATAAGGAGGATAATCATTGTATATCTGAACAAGAACCATGAAACAAATACAAGTTCAATTCCACTTTCTGAATGACAAAAAAACGAAAAACTAGTTTACATTTAATAAATACATTAAGATCAAGGTATAGTGATACCTTGGCCACGAAGAATCCATCCATATTGTTTACATGAGGGTAAAAACGCCTCGTCTTATCTAATGAGGGATGAAACCGATGCTCCCTAAAGCGAGTAAACCTGGGAAAATTATTCAAGGTTAAAGAAAATGAATGCTGCAATTTCATTCACAAACTGCATTTGATGAGATCACAGACTTACCCTGGGCGACCAAAGTCTAGACCACATGGCACAAGTTGTACATCCCTCTTTTTAGTGCATAGTCTATAACTGCTTCATTCTGTTAGTAGCAGACTGCAAGTTTACAAAGAGTTTGGCAAATTTGGTAATCTAAAAGAGGAGATCATACACAAACCTCTGGAATCATTATGGAACAAGTTGAGTAAACAATGTATCCCCCTGATTTGGAATTAGCATCCACCATGTCAATTGCTGCAAGAATCAGTTGCTGCAAAGGAACAGGAACAATACATTCAAATTTAAGTAGGTACAATTATTAGGGGAAAAATAAAATCTCTGGAAATTATCGAAGTGAGCGCGTTCATACTACGTTTGCATGTCATAATCAATACAGAACTGCACGTGCATAATCTATCCTAGTCTAGTTTTGAAATGCTTGTTAGTATTAGGACCACATTTTAATCTCTTAGAACCTATGTAACGACACTATTTCTACACACAAAAAAAAGTGTCGATTCTCCCGGATACTCCATGCTTAGATCATCAATTTTTTCACATATTTTGAAAAGTTTCAATTCTATATTGTACTAATGAAGCATAAGTACCCGAGTAATAGTTCAAAACTTATTGTTGAAAAGTAAATAATCTAAAATGTACAACTGTCTCCTAGCGTATCTCGTATTGTGTTTTTCTGACCAACGTGCCCGACACTTCATATCCGTGTAGATACCGATACCCATATCCGTGTCATTGTTACATGACTTAAAAATCTTCATTATCCAATCCAGCCTACTTAAAGCCACAAGTGATCAATCATCTACTTAGACAAAATCTCACAAAATGTACAAGTAATGCAGGGAACAGGCAAGATGGCAGAAGTATAAGCATTCACATGTCGACGTGCATATTCTATTTATTTCTTTAAAGATAACCCTAAGCTTGATTGATAAATCACAGCACAATGAAATTTTCTCATAAGAAGCATATGCTACCAGAGACGTACATTTCCGATGTTATTATGCCTTGGTTTGAGAACAAATATCTACTAACAAACTGAGAAATGAAACATATAACAAAATAGGAAAAAAATGCCAGAAATACAATATGTTATTGAATGCATCCATGAAATCAAGGTATTCTTAGATTTGGCTTGAAACAAAGAAGAGGGTGTGTATGATAGCACCAATAAACCCTAATGTGAACTGACACACTATAAATTGGTTATACCTTCTGCAGGAATGCACAGTTCTGAATATCTTCAAAGCTCTTGGATGCTTTAACAGATTCATCCTTGGAAATGACCTATAAAAGCAGTACATGCTCATTTAGCTTTCATTAAGTAAGCTGTAAGAAAAGTCTGACACAAAAATCAAATGTATATTCGCAAACTTCAGTTAATTTACCCCAGTTCCACTGCATGGTGCATCTAGCAACACTCTGTCAATTGTATTTTGTCCCAAGACCTTGGGGAGCTGATATTTGGAAAATACATTCCATCAGGCATGAAATTCATGAATGATGCCGTTAATACTAGAAATTTGAAAAACTTATTTTCCACAAGATGTTAAACTTACCTCTCTTCCATCATAATTGCACACAATGGTGTTTGTCACACCCATACGATGCAAATTTGCTGTAAGTGACTTCAACCTTGGTTCTTTCATCTCATTTGCATATAAAATTCCTGGTAACAATTGAATTGATACAAGAAACAAAATTAGGTAATAAGGCAGATTCTGATGTATTAGATAACATGCCAAAAAAAAAAAAACATGAATGAATTAATCTACAGGAATTGTCTCTCAAAGTGCCATTATTTCAGGGTTTATTCTTGTATCTAGGAAATGTTTTCAAAAAGATAAGTTAGCATTAGTATTTTACTAATTGAGTTTGAATTGAAGAAAGTTCTCCCCTATTTACTTATGGGTGGTAAATTGTACAAAATTCCACCAACAATTTCTATCAAATTTGGTATCATAGCAACAAAACCTACAGAAAATACCATTGATCACCAAGTCACTGCTAGAACAATGGGAGAGAACCATCACCGGCAACGTATAAACGTTGAAGCACATTTGGTTCATCTAAAAACTGAAGCTATCCGAGATGGGCTGAAAGGGGGGGCATTTGTTTGAATATGAAGGATCAGATGAACTCAAACTCTTGTAGTCAACAAGGCTATACGTAAACTTTTGCATTGTCAAGTCACCTAACCATCATGAGGAAGAGAACAAATTGGAGAAAAATTATACAAGACTTTTGTTTCATATCTGCATTAACCCATATTGATCAATGTTGCCATTGGTTTATCGAACAAGAGCCTTTCAGGCCTGATTTTGGTGGAAATTTTCTGGTTCATTTGGGTCAGATATGTCACAATCAGCCTCCAAATTGGTAGACGGTAACCCCCAACAAGGGTTTTCTTGCCCTTCTAGTGATTAAACTCCCATGTCTTATGCTTCTCTTCACACTGAAGGTGTGCTAATCAATTTCCTACCCTAACCCCCACTAAACTCCAGTACTATGGCTGCCACAGGGCCTGTTCGACTGGGTGATGTGCGGAAAATAGTCTCTCTCTGCTCATGTTACTCATATGGCCTCCATAAATTATTCTGGTCACACAGGCTTGCTGAGATGAACTGCTGTCTCCATCAAATCTTCAAGAGCACTTTTCTTTGTTCCCAACGTCTGATCAAAAGAGGTTGAAGGTGGGCTCATGTTTTGTATCCATTTCTCCAACTACTGCTTAATGGCACAGCTCATCAGTCTTTTAAAAGGATTCAGCCAGGATTTGTGTTCAATCACCACCCTTCTTGACACACCACCTGGCACTTCCTAATATCCTATTTGGACAGCTTTCTCCACCGACTATGATGTTGTACTGCGCCTAGTCTTGAGAAAGTTTGAATGCATTATACGATGTTGTACCAACTTGAGCTTACAATCATTATGCTCAACAAATGATTTTGGCTTTATGTAGAATTTTTTTAGGTAAACTACTGCTCGCATTTTTCAGAGATTTCTTCCATGAAGCTTGAGGACGAGGTTTTCTTGGACAAATTAGGGAGTATGATAGGATGTGCATCTTGAGGCACCCTTTAGGTTAGGCATAGTTTCACTTAAATAAGGTGAAGGCCTCTTGCCACGTGTTCTGCTTTTTTCAGTTTACAAATTGAAAATTCAGTTCAGGATGGAAGCTTTTAAACCGTGAGGATCAGCACAGTAATATCCCACCTAGTGGTTCAATAAAGACATAATGAAAGGAGAACTAAGATTTTTTGACTTCCTAATTTGGACAAAAGGTTTCATTTATCAAGCTAATCATTGAGATTGTGGTTGCATATACTAAATCTAATATATAACTTCTATTCATAAGTATTACCCAAGTAACAGTCTCATTTCATAACTTTATATACAGAATACCATACAGCATGGAACAACAGATTAAATTGTGAAAAAACTAGCACATACCGCTATTCTTCATAAGAGCTGCAATGTATGTTGTTTTTCCACCAGGAGCTGCCCTGAAATAAGAATAAAGTGCAACCTCACATCATAATTCAAATATTCACAAGGGGTGCAGTAATGGATAGGATGTATCAGCTACCATGAAATATTCTCATTATATGCAAAGACGATAAATGCTGGGCATGAAAATTGTTTTTATCATAATTCAAGGGTGCCTACAGCTTGATACTTTCAAGATCCAATTCTATTAAAAAGTAAATAAATAAGCACAAATTATATAGGACGTAGCCACCAACAAAGTCAAAAGTTTACTCTTTTAGATGAGTAGAAAGAAGTATGTATATCAGTTCTGTTGCAACTTATTCTATTAATTGAAAAGATGATCAGTGGGTATGGAACCTAGGGATGTAGTATAAATTTTATTGGTCAATAGTTACTTCAACATATTAAAAATATCCAACTAATAGCAGTCTGCACTTCAGCCTTCTACAATAGGCAAGAGTATTATAATTCTTCAGTCACAATGTCTGAAGTACTTACGCCATATCCACAATTCGCTCCCTCTCCTGAGGAGCAAGGGCCATGACAGGCAAGAATGAGCTAGCACTTTGCAGCTATGAACAATGTAAAAACATAATTAAAGACTAGACAAGAATAAGGGACAACAATGGTACATAGAGAAACAGACATGATGGGCATCTGAATTACCATGTAATGACCCGCCATATATTCCGGAGTGGCACCAATGGGCACTTGCGAATCATAAACAACAAGTCCAACCTAATAATCATGATATCAGCACGAATTTTCAATGGTAAACATAAACTGAAAGCTATATCAAGAATATGACGTTCAATTTACCTTTGACCACTTGCTTAAAGGATCTAAGTTTACTCCTCTGTTTAAGAGAACATCAGCCAAATCTCTCCTACGAGTCTAAAAGTAATAAGAAAGCAGTTAGCGTTATGTTCATTACAAGAACGATTGAAACAATATTCAGAATAACTAAGCATGTCTTTCCACCTTTAATGTGTTTGTCCTTAAGCAAATAGGCCGAGGCTTTTCATAAGCTTCAATTAGTTCTAAAAGTTCAACAACTGGAAACATCTGTAGCCAAAAGGAATGTGAATTAGATATACCCAAAGGCATCATATCATTAACCAAGAAGCTCCGCTGTATACTGAAATCAAATCACTAGCTAATATACATGAACGCATTGGCACACAAATCTCAGGTGTTGGGCTATTCTAATTAGAGTAGGTCCTGCACCATATGTTATCAGGAACCCTGAGCAAGATATGCAAGCAATAATCACAGTTCTAGAAACACAATTGTGAAATGAGTGTGATTTTCCTTGTTTTATGATTTAAGTATAACCAATTTTATATAGGTCGAGAATCAAACAATTTTTCAATTGCAATGGACATACATTTCTAGTGCTTAGTAAAAATAAAAAATTGAGACTCCCAGTCCTCGATTCCTCATTTTGAAGTCTTTAGAATAGTATTTGCATAGAAAATGATAATAAGTTACCTCCACTAAAACCCCAATCAGGAATTCATTGTAACCATAGTAAGAACTCAAATCTCTTTTAAGCTGCTCAATGTAGTCCTTCCTTGTCGCCCCTTCTTGTCTCAATGTCTTAAAATTCGAAAGTACTCGAACAACTAAGACCAATAAATAAATAAATAACCCATTCTTAATCAACTAAGCAAAAAAGAAAAATGTAGCAAGTACATAGACACTAAACTGAAAAGAACTAGCTACTCACTTTCTTTAATCCTCTGCTGGAGATTTCGAAGATCCGGAGGTTGAAGTGCCTCTGCTTCAAGTTCCTAACCTCATCAAACATTCCAAACCTTCAGCACAAATTCAACTCTATAAAACCGCTTACAACTCCCCAATTCATCATTTAACAATAAAAATACCTCCTTTGTGGGCAACCGAAACTCATCGGATTCCTGCTTAGTATTAAGCAACAACTCCTGGTCAAATTCCCCTTGCCTCTTCGCTATGTCCTCATCGATCGCTCTCGATTTCCCCTCTATATCAGACCCATCCGAGTCCGAATCCGACCCTGAATCCGAATCTTTCCCTGCAAAATCCAATAAAAACCAAACCTTTAGCTAAAACAAACACTAAAACCTCAAAAAACTCATAAAAATCGAAACTCTACCTTCATTATCACCACCATCTTCACCTTCCTCCTCATCATCGCTGCTTCCTTGCAGGAAATTGTTGCTCAATGGATCATCGTCTTCCCCATCCGACGATGCCTCAGACCCAGACTCATTTCCCTCTTCTAAGTCACTTTCTTCTTCTTCTGAGCTATCGGAGGCGCTGAGAAGCTCCTCTTCTTTGGGTTCTTCGGCTACAAGATCCTTCTTTTGCTTCTTCTTCGGTGGGGGTTTCACTGGTTTTTGGGGTTTCTTCTTGCTTAGTGAAGTTGCCGCCATTGAAGCTTCTGAGAGAGAAAGTTGCAGAGAGAAGCGAAAGGAAGGGTTTAGTTTTGTAGAGAAGCTCTCTCTAAACCCTAGTTTTGATGGCGGGTGATGGTAGACGATAATGTCTTTAGGGAATTAGGGTGAGTATGTGCATCCTTGGTATTCTCAATCCACCACCACCACATTTGTGAGCCATCGCGCTCGCTAGTCGTTGCCCATTTTTACACTGTAACCATGCTAAATTCACAAAGCTAAAGGTGTGATGGCTCAGTGGTTGAGCCTGATGGTATCCATGCAAATGTATAATTGTTCGCAAATTTTTTTTATTTTTTTTTACGGAGTTCCAAATGTTGCATGCTGTGTTTGTTTGCCGCTAATATAAAGGTCAATGTTGTAATTTGTTTACCTTTGGGTATTATAGTAGTTTATACTTTGCTCATTGTTAGATAGTTTGTACTACGGGTGGGCACAGGACGGGATGGGATGAGATACACTCATCCCTATCCCATCACATTCATACGGGATCAGGATGGGACGGGATGGGAAAATCTCATCTTGACCTCGTCCCATCCCAAACGAGTTCGAGACGGGACGGGATCAACACCTAAACAGTGAAATACCTTTGATAACTTTCTTAAACCTACAAACACATTGCAGGAATCTGAAAATAGTTATGGATAACACCTAAACAGTGAAATACCCACCAATATAGAGACAACCCTATGGAAAACCCAAGGTCTCGTAAACCAGATCAGCTCTTGAATATACGTTCTCTGACACTACAAGATAACTCCTATTGCCCGAGGGTGAGTAACATATTACTTAGCAGACTTTAGTCTTAAACCAAATTGTCTTAAACCAAATTAATAATGGATAAAAAAGGCATGTCTGAATATGTCTCTCAAGATGCTTATAACATTGTATACGTAACGAGCACGTGATTGATTGCAAACCTCCCTCAAGTGCTAATCTAGTTGGGATGTTTGGGAGAGTTCAATTTGCTTTTGTTTTCATCTGTTTTCTCCTTGAAACTTCAGATAAATTCAGAAATGATCGCCTCAATAGACACTAATATATAGTCTATATCGATATTACATAATATATAAAACTCAAAATAAAATAAATGAAATTCAAATGCAATCTTAAACATCAAAAGATGAAAATCCCAGAAAGGATTCAAATGCAAACACCATGAGTTTCTGTCAGTCATCTGTAATTTTATATGAATAAAAATAAATAAATAAATAAAATATTTATAACAAATATTAAAAAATTAGCTCGAGATGAGACGAGATTGGCGGGATTGAAAATCTTCATCCTATCTCATCTCATTTTAGATCGGAACGGGATGGGATCGAGATGAAACTATTCAATCCCATTAAGACCCGAAAAAATCGGGACGGGATCGGGATGGTATGCCCACTCCTAGTTTGTACACAATTGAGTTAGTGGACATCTATTCTCCTTGTGAGAAGTCACGGATTCGAGACTTATTAGTTAAAATTTTGTGAGTTTTTGCTCAATTATTAAGAGCACGTGTTCCACCGTTGATAATAGTTGCTTAAATAGTCTGAACGTCTGGACAGGAGCAAGGCAAAAGCAAATATTCATGTGAGGTGGAGGCGATGGATCGGAGCGAAAACAAGTTTTCTTGCGAAATGGGGGCGACGAGAATATTAAGTGACAATAATATTGTAGCCTTCAGACTTAATTTTATAGGGCCAATCATATAGTGTTCAAACGTGAATTAATAATAAATATAAAAAGAATTAACGAACTAATATTTTTTTATTTTTTATTTAAAAATAAAATAAAATTAGTAGTGTAAGGAAAAATAATTTGAAGAGCCGACATGGTCTCCTCAATCATTAGTGTATGAAAATCAATCAAAATCTTCGCGTTTTATTTTTACAACGATTTTCAATTGCACGAATCATGGTTTTCTTGCTTATGTCCTCTAAACTTCTACTCATTATTTTTAACATCATTCCCTTGTTAAAAAGTTTATTCTTCGTTAAAATGAGTCCTACAAACAATTTTTTCAGAGTCTTGATTTTCAACGTTCATGATTTCTTTTCAATATCAACATTTATTATAAGCCTTAAGTATCAACTTTGGCGTAAGACTTCAACTTTGGTGTTTGTTAACAAATAGGCTCCGAGCCAAGTAAGATCGGAGAAAACCCAAATAAGCTAAATTTAACCATGAATAACTCATGACATTGTTCATAACTAACCAGTGGATTGACATTATGGTCGTTTAAGGAGCTTCAAGATGTTTATGTGATTTATCAAGAGAGATTCCAGAGCCATAAACTTTACCATTGAACAATAGGGAAACCCTCCCACAACCTCATCCTTCCATAGTTTAGGATTAGTGATTGTAAATGTCTCCAAGTTATATATAAAGAGGACATCAGAGCGAACCTTAATGATTCTTCATTCCTATATGAAGGGAAGCAAAGATCAAAAGTCATACAAAATTGAAGGTTCATTGCTGAAAACTATATGATTACTGAAATTGTATGTGAGAGACGATGCCGCCGATTTACTTATGTTGATTTGCTGGATGACCATCGACGCTGACTTACCTTAATCTTCACATGGAAATTTCAAATTTCCTTTTGAGTTCGATTAACATTGTATATATATACATATATCTTCATGGTAAATCAACATAAATTTATATTGAAAATTAATAGAACATTGAACAAAGACGTCAATTAGCTGAAATAACTTATTCCAATTTTTCCATTTTTAAATACTTAAAGTTATAATAAAAAAATTTTCTTCTAAATGAAGAGTATAATTTTTCAAAGCGGTGTAAGAGTTATATATTTGTTACAGAAAGAGTTCCACAACACCTACTCTGATACTGCAATTGTTACAGAAATCCGCACACTTAAATTGATGAATAGTTGATTCCATGTCTTCTAGCTTTACAATTTTTCTGTTCATGTATGGAAGACAACAACTTAAACATCCGAAGATCAATCGTTTAGAGAGCTGAAAATAATTATATATCCTAAGAATCATAGTACAGGGAACACCAAACCAGAATGTGCTTGAATGCATGAAAAGAATCAGAAAATAGAGTTTCATCTTCCGACGCATTCAAAATATGGTTTCATCATTCTTTCGAGATCACACCACGTCGTTACAAAAACCTGATTTTGTAGCATTTTAATATATATATAAAGATAGATAGATAGAGAAAAAAAAACTAATTTAAGTTTATTAGCTATATTTCTATTTTGGATCTCCAACAGATTCTATTCATTTCAGGAATAAAGACAGGTTTTAAATGAGATTCAATCTTGAATAGAAATAATAGGAAGTTGAAAAAATATATATACATATTTTTGAGTTATCTAACAAATTAGAGAGTTCCATATTAATAAAATTATATTTCATGGGATATGTGATTCCGGAGGATACCATTGAAGAAGTTTTCTATTAGAAGATTCATTTGAACCTGTTTTCTGTCTGAATTCAAGCCAGAATTAGTAATTAGAAAATTTTCCAAGACTCCATTATAAATAGAGAGAAGAGAAGAGAAGAGCTTATAGAGTTCTATATTGAGAGAATGACTAATTCAATAGAGATTGAGAAGATGGATACAGAACCAATCATAGGTAAGTTCTTTTTACTCAATTTTAGAGTTACATTTCTCTCCATTCTTCATATATTTTCAACATTGTGTCATTGGCTGTATTTTCATGATAATGTTCACATCTATTGTTGTGTCTGAGAGAGCGGTTTGCACATGGTCGGACCACTCTATCATTCTCTCCATGGGTTTGAAAAAATTGGAGAGGGGTAGAGTTGGTCCGATCACATACGGACCATCCTCCCAAGCACAAACCGGTGCTTTCGGACCAGGCTCTCTAGAATTTTCATATTGCTAGGCAAGGTGTTAACTTGGAATGGTTCTAGTTTAATTTTGAAGCATGTTTACGAAACTTATGCAGCCTAGGGAGAGAGCATTGATTAATGCTTGGGAGGGTGTCCAACACGTGAGTGTCAACTCTACTCCTCTTTCCATCTTCTCCAAACCTATAGAAAGAGGGATATAGTTGGCATTCACGTGTTGGATACCCTTCTTGACACAAAAACCAGACTGAGTAGATTTTTTCATAAAAATAAGAAAACAATAATCTTTTGGAAAAGAAAAAAAGAACCACAACAGTTGGAGACTTGGAGTAACAAGCCCTTGTGCTCTTTCCCTTGGTCTGAGTTCATTGACTCTATCTCTAGGAAATATTGTATACAACTAATTAAGGTTGTCAATGATGTTTCGATGCAGATGACAAAAATGATAATCCAATAGAACAAGTGAGGTTGACAGTACCAACAACAGATGATCCATCGTTACCATGTCTAACGTTTAGAACATGGGTTATAGGCATGGTTTCATGCACATTGTTGGCCTTTGTGAATCAATTCTTTGGCTACCGTGAAAACCAATTGTCGGTATCTTCAGTTTCTATTCAAATTGTGGCTCTCCCAATTGGAAAGTTCATGGCTGCAGTACTTCCAAGCAAACTCATAAGAATCCCAATGACCAAGTGGTCATTTTCTTTGAATCCTGGACCATTCAATTTAAAAGAACATGTCTTGATCACCATATTTGCGAGTTGTGGGGCTAGTGGTGTTTATGCTCTTCACATCGTCACAAGTGTTAAAGCTTTTTATCACAGGGACATTAATCCACTCGCTGCATATTTGTTGGCAATGACCACTCAGGTATGACTTATTGTCTATTTTATTTACCAAATTTATTTACTCGAAGATATTCAGCTAAACTGCTTGCATTAGAACTCT
This sequence comes from Berberis thunbergii, assembly GCA_003290165.1. Taxonomy (NCBI): domain Eukaryota; kingdom Viridiplantae; phylum Streptophyta; class Magnoliopsida; order Ranunculales; family Berberidaceae; genus Berberis; species Berberis thunbergii. The sequence continues at coordinate 56,993 of QNQO01002385.1, forward strand.
TTGTATGCTTAGTACATTTTATAAAGTTTGTAAATTTAGTCCTCAAATTCACCAAGACACATGATCCAAATATATAAAGACCCAGAAACCCTGGCAAATATCTTCGATCAAAATTTACTTCTCTTCCACGCCTACTGAACACTGCTCTATATTCTATACTCTTCCTCGCCTACTGAATACTGCTCTATATTCTGTATGCTTAATACTTTATTTTTTGAATTTTGTAAGATATATAGATTTCTAACCATCTCTGAATATTAGGAAAAAATTAGCAATAGCCTTTTGTAAAATATATACATTTCATGTTAATGATATTTGTCATATAGATGTTGGGATATGGATGGGCTGGCATATTTAGAAAGTACCTTGTGGATTCTCCCTATATGTGGTGGCCTTCGAACCTTGTTCAAGTTTCATTATTCAGGTACTTTGCCTCCTCCCTCCGCAGGAATCCTCTAGTCCTGCACTCCTCTTTTGCTCTTCCAATTCATCCTACTCATTATTGTTTGATATGAATGCAGAGCATTGAATGAGAATGAAATTAGGCCAAAGGGAGGAAAAACAAGGATGCAATTCTTCCTCATTGTTATGATATCAAGTTTTGCGTATTACCTCATCCCGGGTTATCTCTTCCCTTCTCTCAGTGTTGTATCATTTGTTTGTTTGATATGGAAGGATTCAGTCACAGCACAACAAATAGGTTCTGGCATAAAAGGTTTGGGAATTGGTTCATTTGGTCTTGATTGGTCTACTATAGCCAGCTTTTTAGGAAGTCCGCTATCCTACCCAGGTTTTGCCATTGCAAATATATTTGCTGGGTTTGTATTTATAGTCTATATCCTGACCCCAATTAAGTATTGGGGTAATATGTACGAAGCTAAACGATTTTCTTTTATTTCATGCCACACGTTTGACTATACTGGTCAACCTTACACGTGTTATGAACTATGAGACCTTCGATATCAACTTAAAAGAATATGATGGTTATAGCAAACTTTACCTTAGTACCTTCTTCGCCATCACATATGGATTGAGCTTTGCAACATTGGCTGCAACTCTTACACATGTTGCACTCTTTCATGGAAAGTAAGTAATTCCCACTTTTTTTTTTTATTCAGTTACTGCTTTGAAATTTATTTTAAAATTACTTAAAATGCATATATAGATCTAATGAACCTGTAATCAATTTGCTTTTCTCTTTATTCTTCCGGTTCATATGGACAATGTGGCAACGAACAACTACAGTGGTTCGTGAACAGGCTGAAGATGTTCATGGAAGATTGATGAAAACTATAAAGCAGTCCCACAATGGTGGTTCTATGTAATGTTGGTTTCAATGGTGGCTCTTGCTATATTTGCTTGTGAAGGCTTTGGTAAACAACTTCAACTACCATGGTGGGGTGTTTTGCTAGCATGTGTTATGGCTCTCTTTTTCACACTGCCCATTGGAGTTATATCAGCCACAACAAACCAGGTTAGAGCTCTAGTACATCACCAAAGCTTTAACCCAATGTTTCGCCTGTTTTTTCAAAAAATTTGGTATGGTTGATTTGCTAAAAAATGTTGGATGAGTCACATTGCTTAAAATCATTTGTCGTCTTGGATGGGAGTGTTTGCTCCCCTAAATCTCCCCCTAAAATGTGTGTGGTCTCCCTTGGATATGCTCTTACAACACGATTTTTAAGACGAATGAATTAAAGATACGTGTATTGTTTGTGTAGCAACCGGGGCTTAATGTCATAACTGAGCTTGTTATCGGGTATTTGTATCCAGGGAAACCCCTAGCTAATGTGTCTTTCAAGACATATGGTTATATCAGTATGTCTCAAGCGATTTCTTTCTTGGGCGACTTTAAATTAGGACATTACATGAAGATCCCTCCAAGGTTCATGTTTATTGTTCAGGTAAATCTTAATGATTTCTCATAGCATCTCCAACCACACATGCATTTAAATTCAAACTAGTTGTATCATTACAATCACTAGGGACTGCCCACACAGTTCAGCCTTGTGCGTCAAATGTTGTGGTAGCTCACCCAAATAACAACAACTCGACAATTGAAGTTAAGGGAAAAAATTATTTGAGATTGCCCATTACAGATACTAGGATGAATGCTCGTATATTCATTTTGTCTTTGTGCTTTTATTAGCTTGTAGGGACTCTTGTTTCTAGCTCTGTCTACTTTGGTACATCATGGTGGCTTCTCACATCAATTGAGAACATATGCAACTCAGATTTATTACCTTCAGGGAGTCCTTGGACATGCCCAGGAGACAGTGTGTTTTATGATGCTTCCATAATATGGGGGATTGTTAGTCCACAACGGATGTTCGGTAACCTTGGCATCTACAATGCACTTAATTGGTTCTTCCTGATTGGCTTGCTGTTACTGATTCCCGTGTGGTGTTTTGCAAAAGCATTCCCCAAAATATCATGGATCAAATGGATAAATATTCCCGTAATACTTGGAGCCACAGCAAGCATGCCCCCCTACTAGGTCAGTTAACTACACTACTTGGGCTGCAGTTGGATTCTTCTTCAACATATACATATACAATAGGTACAAGGGTTGGTGGGCTAAACATACATACATTTTATCGGCTGGCCTGGATGCTGGACTTGCTTTCATGGGGGTATTAGTCTACTTCACACTGCAAATGCAAAATATATCGGGTGTAACGTGGTGGGGTATGGACGCGGATGATCATTGTCCTTTGGCTAAATGTCCTACTGAGCCAGGGATACAGACTAAAGGGTGCCCTGTTTTTTGATGGATAACAATGTAAATATCATTTTCATTGAAAGGGCTTGTATATATTCGTTTCTCTTTAAATCAGCTTTGTTGTTGTTAGAAATGATATTCACGGATGATTTGAAAGAAATTGCAGATTTTGTATATATTCTTTCCGTTCACCGTTATGTTGTTTGCAATCAAAATTTAATAGGAAAAAAATACACAAAAAGTTCAATTTCCATTGAGTGAAGCTAGGAAATCAGGTTTTGCAACCATGATGATAAGGAGGTTTTTTACAATCTCGAAATACACTGACATTTTGAAGATTTCATCATTCTTTTGAGATCACGCGATTGCAAAAAACCTAGTTTCCTAGCATTTTTGAAAACCAAAAGAAATGACTCCAACTCTGTGATGACCAACTCCGCACAACTCTGACATTTGTTTTGCTTAGAATGAAATTATGTGCCTGAACGTTTTCTTTATCACAATAGTTATAATCCTATTATTCTGAAAATGTAAAAGAGACGGATATGGAGAGACAGTATACCCATGTTTTCACCCTGCAAAACAGGTTTCAATTGCAACAAAACTTGATTATGGACTGGAAGATAAAGATTTCAGATTCTGCTTTACAAAATTGGAACAAAGATGTTCTATACAAACTTTCCTTGCACAATCATCATCAACATCTCAGAAATCTATCCTTACATCTTCCCTCGATTTAAAATATAAATTATTTCACAAGAATCTTTAAAAGAAATCAAATTCAAGGTAATTGTCAGCAGCGTTCTGATTGGCTACTTTATTGCTTGTGGAGGCTGTAGGTACTGGAATATGCTCTATCTCAACTGGTTTCGGGATCTCAGGTGGGCTAGCACAACGTATCAAAGCCCAGTTCACACCTTCGAAAAATGGGTGTTGCTTAATTTCTGTTGCACCACGCTTATATGCTAATCGATGCTGTGGTTCCTTCACAAGTAAACCCCTAATCAAATCCCTTGCTGAGAAGCTCACAACTGGAGATTCCGGGAAACGCAGAGGCTGGCCCACAACATTAAACAATGTAGCCCGGTTGCTTGAGCCCTTGAAAGGAGTTTTACCAAATAATAGCTCGTACAAAAAGATCCCAAAAGTCCACCAATCAACAGCACTCCCATGGCCTTCACCTTTGATGATTTCTGGTGCCAAGTATTCATGGGTTCCAACGAATGACATGGATCGAGCTCCAGTCGGCTCGGCCATAAGTTCAGGCAATGGGGTGACTTGGTTTCCAATTTCATTTTTTGGTTTGCGGTCTTTCTTGGATTTACTAGAGAAGAAACGTGGAGAGAAGCATGTAGTGGGAACAACACAGGCTGGTTGAATGCAGGAGGGCTCAATGCAGGCTGGTTGAATGCAATAAGCGGGATTCTTACGTAAGGGATCAGACTCAAAGGTCGAGGCAGACTTGACGAGAGTTGGGCTTACAGTGCAGCGGAGCGAGAGGTCGAAGTCAGAGAGCATAATGTGTCCATCTTCCCTTACAAGAACATTTTCTGGCTTCAAGTCTCGGTAGACAATTCCGAGCATGTGGAGGTACTCCATAGCAAGGAGTACCTCAGCCACATAAAACCTAGGAATTAGAATCGAACAGTTAGAACACGATATTCACACATAAATAACACATATCTGTAAGCATTGTCAATTGCAGCAGAATGGTGAATACCATCATTATTATAACACAAGAGAATGGTGAATACCATCATTATTATAAGACATCTGAAATTTTTGAGGGCTAACAACTTCACACAAACAGGAGTTGCGAATTTTACAGGTCAAACAAAGAGCCTTCAAATGCCATTTAGTTCAATTATCTACCAAACTCATGTAGCCCAAGAGTTTTACAACTTTTCACTTTGCAACTGTTTGAGTTCACACGAATCAGTAAAATGACCCAAAGCTTTTCAGGAGAGATGGTAAGAACGTTGGATTTGACACTAGGGAAACTAATGTGGTCAATAGATTTTCGCCTCATACAATGAAGATAGTGACTAACCACTGTGACTTTCTATTAAGGTTGTCCGATGTGATGATACTGTTGGGAGACACCAGAAGACAAAAGGAAGTTTTGGAGCAAATTCAGAGACACCTAAAGAAAGGAAAAAGGCCTCACGCGAGGCATATGGTATCAGAGGAACTGAAAAGGTCTATGTAGTAGAGAAATGAGAAAAAGAATCCGGTGTAACTTAAATTGTTTGTATAAATATTTTTCTTTATCGCTCTCTTTGTTTAAGGCACCTTTAAAAAAACTAAAGGTGTCTTAGGATCCTTGGTCGACCTTCATGTTGTGGCATTGGGGCACTCCAAAGTTGGGGCCGAGTGCATTTTGAAGAAAAAATAGAGCCTTAGCGGCATCGTGGCTGAGCCCCTAACAACCTCGATTAAACACTTGTGTGAATAAGGGATGTGGTCATCTATTACGATTCTGAGCGCTGGGCATGAGCACTGACAATCCCTTGTAGGTGTCGGACACATGTCTATGTCTGACAAGGACCCTGCAACCAACTGGCACTGCCACTGACAAGGTCGTCTTGTAAATATGGGAGGCACGTCTTCAGCTCATGCCACCTTTATGTGTTCATATTACATCACACCTGCAGCTATTATTAAACTATATGTTTTTTTTTTGTTTTTGTTTTGGAGGGCAAGCTGAGTTTTTAAGGATCCCATAACCTATCAACTGGGCGACCTATAGGTCAACACCCATTAGAAAGTAACCATGCCGCAGGTGAGATTCGAAGCTAGGACATGGGGGACAAACCCACACAGCCCTAACCACTAGGCCATAACACCATTGGCTATTAAACTATATGTTGACACTTGGTAATGACATTTAGTGGTGTGCCATGTTCTAAATAAGGGTCTCTAGGGTTTTATTTCACTTAGTTGAAGATTAATAAATCGAAGATTAAGAGTTTAGAGGAACAGTGAGTTCCTGTGAAGAATCCTAGAATCCTAGTATGTTTCTATGACTTACCCTTCTGCATCCATTATTTTGCACCACTTGGTTTCAGAGTGCGTGTGACTTTGGATAGAATTGAGGAAGATGGTCGAGACAATGAACAAAGCTACTGCTAGCAAAGTGGAATGAGTGGAGAGAGATGGAGGGGCAAAGATGGCTTGAAGTTCAAGAGAAGATGGTTACATTGACCAAGTAGCACGGGCTGGTGTGACGTAGAACAATACCGACCGGCTAATCTGTACACTTATCTGAACCTGCAAAAAATGTTGATTGATAGCCTCCTTGTGTTCCTTTGTTTGCAGTGACAAGGAGGCCCATAACCAAGCCCTCTTGGAAGCCCTTGAAACTCCCTTAGTGACCATATTTCCTTTTGACAAGCAAGCTCTCCATCAGAAGATAGAAGATAGAAGTTGATTGCTGGATTAATCATACTTGATTTGAAAGACAGATAAAAATCCTTTGTCATGTATTGTAAAACTTTCCCCTACATTCTGCTCAAAAGAGACCATTTTGAGCATGAAAAAATGGATAGAATATCATTCACATTTTGTTTCGGCTGGACTGATGCTGGCAAGTTCCCCCCAACCGTAGCATGAGGTGGTAATTTCCTCCTTAAAATCTTTCTCTAACTTCCAACACATCATCATATCATTCATATATAGATCAATTAGGAAGGTTACAGTTTTCAATCCTTGTACATATGAAGCTTCCTATAGAAAAACAAAACTTGATAGTCACTTTTTCTTTCTCCAGTCCAATCGAATTTGAGAGTGGGTTAATAGAAGTTTTGCTTGTTCTGAAAATTGGATGTGGGATGCAAGGATAGCGGCTATTTGGGGAAACAAATGTCATTTGAGTGCTAAGCAATGATGCAAGGACTCGGATACGCGTGTCATGTTGGACACGGATACGACACGGCGACTCAACAATTTTCAAAAAAATAAGACTTTGCGACTCAGCGACACGGTCAAACTTATTTTTTTAATATATATTTTTTAACTCATATGAATATAAAATCATAAATAATACTGTTGAACAATCCAAACATATCAATAAAACATTCAAATTCATTCATTCAAAATTACAAATGCATCATAAAGTCAAGCTCAAGTCATACTCATAAAGCATACGCAACATAATTTCATTAATTTGATAATGTAAATAAAATATAAATGCTCAAATCATACAAATGGAGAATTGCTTTTAGAGTGGAGTGGTATGAGAAGAGGATTGTGTGGGGTGTATGTAGCTGGACCATTTAGCTAGTCCAAGTTTTGAAGCCCAGGCCTAGACCAAGTTTTGAAGTCCCTAAAACTCTTCACTCGACACAAAACAAAACCCTCCCACTTTCTTCCACTCCTCCCAAATGTCTTTCCATCAAGAACAAGCAGTAGAAGACGACCCATTTCTCTCCCCACCTCTTCCCAAGAAGAAAAAGAAGAAGAAAAACTGGTAAAGAAAATCAAGATGTCTTTCCCTCATCAACTCTTTCATCCTCGATGACGACCCAACCCCAAGTGGGAAGGATCGATCGAAGAGGAGAGGTTCCTCTTTTCTCTGTTCTCTCTGTTTAGGGTTGAGAAGAATCGATCGAAGATACTAATATGGATCGAGAGGGAGAACCTGTCTCTGTCCAGCAAACAGTCGATCGATCAATCAATCTCTCTCTCTCGACTCTCTGTCTCGATCTCTGGTTCTGTCCTCATTTCTCCCCTCTTTTCTCTGTAGTTAGGGCTTAAAAAATGTGGGAAGGATCGATTGAAGAGGAGAATTTATTTGCAAATACTGAATTTGGACCGTGTCCGGGCCGTGTCAGTGTCCGTCAATGAATTTTGACCGTTGACCACGTGTCAAATACATGTCGAGCGCTGTCGAGCGCGAATCTGCATCCGACACGTATTTGACACGTGATACAGGGATTTTCCGAAGAATCGGTGCATCAGAGGTGCTAAGGGAATGATCTAGTCCTGGGGAAACACTTGGGGTGTCCTTTTCAAAGTGCCTTTTTGGTGATTGTATGTTTACATGGTTTCAGATCTAAAAATTCCTAATGTTTTTCCAACTGCTTTTTGGTGATTTTATGTATATTTATTAAGATGTAGCAATGGTAGGAATAGATTAGTTGGTTAGAATACCAGTGTTTGCATGTATATTTTTTTATCCTGTTATTCATCCATTTCCGTCTGTCAGATTGGGACTGGGTATATCATATGCTAGCAGGTTGGTCCAGTATAGCTGGCTGAAGCCATTCAGATAACAGGATTTGGGTATGGTACATAAAATCTGGTCCAGTCGTGGTATGGCCTACCTGACTTGTTGCCATCCATACTCTATAGACATCAAAATCTAAAAATTGGTAACTCCCCATACAAAGATTCATAGACAATCGTTTCAAAAGGTTGGTAATTAGGAAACCCAATCCCAAATGGTAAAAAGAACCTCCACAATCACCACTTCAACTGCCAAAGCCTCATGGCTGAAAATCCTACTATTGCTTTCTTTGCACACTGGCCAACCCAAAGCAAAAGGAAAAAGTTTCAATAGAATCTTTACTTTTTTGGTAAAGATGCAGTGGAGTCTTCCAACTTCTCAACAATTCCTCCACATGCACCAGAACAAACCAAACTTTTTACCTCCCCAATGGAAAATGATTCTCAACTTCCAGAGATTCATCCTCAAGTGGGGCTATCATAGAAGAAACATCTGAAGATGCAAACTTGAGCACTTAGCCCAACAACGATGAACTTTCATTGGCGTAAGTTCAGTATGCATATACAATCTTTCATAATCCCGAGCCCTCTAACTCTTCCACATTCCTTAACCACAACCTTCCCAGACCTTATATCTTTAAAATGAAGAGGAATAAAACGGGGATCCTTTATGGCTTTATCCGCTGCAACCCATTCACCACAAGCGAGAGAACAACCAAGAGAAGATAAATTTAAAGCATAATGCCAGTGCAAGTCAAATCCTCCCTTCTCTCCCCCCTCATTATCTCTAGCCCATTCTCTTTTTCTTTCACTGTTTTTCATGGACTTTTTTGTCCCAAAGACAACATAACACAATTCAATTATTTAAGAAAAAGGGTAACTTCAGCATTCATACAATTATAATTTACATTTAAGCTATAAGATATGCCTGATCTCTGATTTGGATGCAAAATATTGTCAAACAGATGCAGAGTGCATTCTTTTTAACTGGTTTTAAAATGCTAATTATTAAATCTGTCATGAAAATGAAATATAACTGCACCGAATAGACAACACAAAACTATGCCAAGTTAATAAACAAGAATAGGGTTGGAGTATTAAGTAAATCTTACTTCACTGCCTGTTCAGAAAAATGTTTTCCTGGCTGCCTTTGACGAAGGGTGTGCAAGTCTCCTCCTGGACAAAACTCCATTACCAAGCATGAGAACTTATCAGTCTCAAAATGAGTATATAATGTGGGAAGGAAGGGGTGGTCTAAGCATTGTAGTATCTCTCTTTCTGTCTGAGCTCGTAACAACTTCTTACGGCTAGCTAAAGACCCCTTATCCATAACCTTCATGGCAAAATAACACTTTGTTCCACTCAATTCTGACAGGTAGACACTTCCAATATCCCCACATCCCAATCTCTTAAGCAGTCTGAAATGGCTCAAACCCAGAACTCCATCTTTAGTCCGAACCACCTGGATTGCCTCCCATCTCGAGTCATTAGCTTTATGAGGCTTGCTTACAGCGCTGCTCATGCTGCTACAACTGCTTTCATCGCTTAAATCTGTGCTTGTACTCCCTCTACACATACTGCTCTTTCCACTCTCAACTAAATCACGGTCACTAATCTTAGTGCTTCCACTGGTTTTGCGGAGACTGTTGGCTCCATCACTAAATTTTGCAGAAGCTGAACTATATTTGACACTGCCAGGCTCAGATATATTCTTCTCTTGATCCCCTCCACCATCTAGTGAGCACCTAATCTCTTTTACAGAAGCAGCATTTACTTGTGTAGGCAACTGTTCTACAATTCTGGAGGAAGAATTTACACCCAACTTATTGTCTATTTTCTTGTTCTCTGAGGCATCGGCAATGACCAGCTCTGCAACAGCCTCTTCAACAGAATTTTGCAAATTTTTAGGCGTAACTGGTTCTGATTTGCTGGTTTTTGTGATTTGCAATGGTGAAGGTCTGCGCCTACTTTTCTCTACTGTTTGATTACCAAGCTTTGATGCCATTGAAGAATATTTCCTTTAGAGTCGAGTAAACCTGTTATTAACTCCCAGCTCTCTCTCCATTAACAACTCCCAAAGCTTTTCTTCTTCAAGTTGCCACTATCAGCTTTAACACAAGACTATCGTATCACTGCAATAATCCAAAATCCACAGGTCATGCTAAGTTCCCATTTATCATAAACACGTCAGCTTCCAGAAATGTAAAACAGGATCAAATTTTCACTCTAATCATGATAGTCAAGAAAAAAAAAAACAGTAAATGGATCTTTTACTTCCAACAAGGGGAAAACTTTATAAATCAAGTCAATAGCCACTGTAAACTTTAACAAAAGAAGATCACTGCAAGTAACCAAAATTCAAAAAAAAATTAGAAAAAAAAAAAACTTCAGACCCCCGGAGATGTGAAGTAAATGTTTAGTTTTCCACTGAGATGTAAAACTTGAATGAGTTTCCACTCCAACAAGATATGAAGTACAAGGAAAAACTACCGGAATTTAGACATTTTAAGTACAAACAAAGCAACAAATTGATAGAATTTTTTTTTTTCAGTTTTTAATCCAAAAGAAGTAATAAAACAAATAATGGTAAATCTAGATCAACTGAAACTGGTAACTATAGTAGATCTAATCACCAAGAGGGTTCAAACAGCCCAAACCCTAAGAATTAAATTGATCAAACAATCAAAATCCAATCTTTCATCAACATACAGATCCCAACAAATTAGCACAGAATTGCACGCGATCAGATCAAACATCACTTTCACTAAATAATCTTCAAACCCCAAACAAGAAAAAATTGTTCCTGATAATCACAGTAATTAACTTCAAGATATTAACTTTCTGATAAGGGAGCATTAAAAAAGGTAAAACTTACTTGAAAAGAGAAAAACTTGAACTTGAGAACAGAAAAAATGCAGGCTCTTTAAAGCTATGAAGAAACCCAAACACTCAAATGATAAGAAAAGAGGACCAAAATCAAGCAAAGAAGATGGTTGAAAAGGCAATACAGATCACAGATAGACTTTTTTTCTTCCTACCACCAACAGATCATAACCCCACAAAGACATCTAGATGCAAAAAATCAGAAATTAGGGGAAAAGAAGGGAACCCATTGAGGAAAAGGAGAACCCCCACTTGAAATTAAAGAGAAAAGAGGATCAGTAAAGTACCTGGCTTGTAAAGATCAGAATTTTAAGTGAAAAAGCAGATTAGAGAGTGAAAGAAACACAGTGGGGATCGAGAGAGACCTCTCTCCCTACTCTATCATAGTTATCTCAGTGGGGGAGAGAGAGAAGATAGATGAGATTGAGAGCTTGTGCTTTGTGTAGTAGTGTTGACTGTTGAAAGCTTAGTGGATGGTGAGAGAAATGAGAGTAGGATGGTGGTGGTAGTAGTAGTGGTGGTGAGAGGGGTCAAAAGGCTCTTTTGTGATTCAATTATTTCCAAGCGAAATTCTAAATGTCGAGGGAAAGAGCGAGGAAACCAGCGAGGTTTTTGAGGTGGCGGGGGGTGAACCGTTCACCCTCCTCGAAATGTATTTCGCGCGCGTATCTCGAGGAAGATGAACGGTTCACCCCTCGCCACCTCAAAAACCTCGCTGGTTTCCTCGCCCTTTCCCTCGACACATAGAAAAGCTCTCTTTCCAATATTTTTTGCGGGAATTCTAAATGTCGAGGGAAAGGGCGAGGAAAACAGCGAGGTAAAGGAGGTGGCGGGGGGTGAACGGTTCACCCCCCGCCACCTCCTTTACCTCGCTGTTTTCCTCGCCCTTTCCCTCGACGCATAGCAAAGCTCTATTTTTTGTCCTCAAATCAAGTAGAGGAAAGGAAACCATGAGAGCCTTTTTGGGTCATGCCTCTTCACAACTCTCAATGACTTTCCTTCTCACCCCACCTATGTTTTGCCTGCCAATTTCGAGTATAATTGAGTTTCCACTTAGAGGGGGATGGGATTAGGGGTGCATTTTCGAGACATCGTAGATTTTATATGTCTCGAAGCCATCGATGGGTGCTCAATCTATGAGCTTTGATCCAGTAAAAAAAAATGTATAAGTAAAGTTTTACGACAGTTACATAAATTTAAGTGTTTTAGTTAGGATACACCAAACCAGTCATAATGGATTGAAACCATTACAAAACCAAAATTAAAGGTCAAATAAAAAAAGAAAAACCTAATGCACCAAACAAATGACCAACCAATATACACGAGGGAGTTGCTAAAAATATGGTTTCAGTCAAATAATGATTGTGACTAAGTTAGGTTTGAAATGTTCAAAAAGCAGAGTTATTGGAATTTTTGCCTCTTCAAACTTGATTGAGTGCAATTTGCAATCTTGCTTGTCTAGTTAAGGTCATTTTGTGATCCATACGAGACCCTTGACAAGGACAACTTATTAAAGCAATTTGTTAATCAACTTTCATGCCAACTAGAACCAGTGGTGTTGTAGCTTAAAGGGTCCACCTTAAAAAAAAACATTGCTTTTGGTGAGACAAGGTATGGAATTTAGGTCACTAAGGATTCTGAGGTATATTTTTATGTGAAAGGACGGAGAAAGAGAAGTTATAATATTCTAGGATGTTGATGCGCTCTACGTTTTTATTTTTATTTATTTTTTATTTTTTTATTATATGAATTTATTATTTATTTTCGTAAGCTTGTTGATGATTTCTTCGAGTAGGATTTTGATGATTGGTCATTAGATGCGTGGGACTAAAGTTCCCGAGATTTTCAAAACAATGTTGTTGGTCGCTTTTTCAAAATAATATTGTGATGGTTAATCGATTGACCATGAATTCCTATCCTTTGCAATTAAATTGAAAGAAGTCATTCATGGCCTCTTTAGTTGGACTATAAAAGGAACCTATTATTCTTCCAATGAAATGTAGGTTTTGGTCTCCTTTTTCATTTCTTAATACCACAGCATATTCCATAATTTATGGTTTTGTAAGGTGTTGCTTTAAGACAACTATATAAAGGGCATCATTTCATATTCATTCATTTCCTGCTATATAGAAAAGAAGTTGTTTAATTTGGGAATACTTCTTAGTAAAACAACAAGCAAATATATATAAGTTATCATTTTCGCGCACTTAGATTGGCATGTTCAAAGTGCAATTAACTGAACAATTAAAGTTAAAATGTAAAAAAAAAAAACTTGTTACAATCAAATCCTTCGCAAATGATATTTTCACCAACAATCAATCTCTCTTGCGCTTTTAAAGAGATTGATAAAGACTCTTTCAATCTCAAACCAAAATTGTATTGACATGTTTCAATCAAGTGTCTAAAAAATAGGGCACCCTTTAACTATTATTCATGGTGCAGTAGGACACTTAGCCAAAGAGCAATGATCATCGGAGTCCAAACCCCACCATGTTATGCCTGTTATACCTTGCATTTGCAGATTAAAAGTAAACCAATATACCCATGAAAACACCCCCAGCATCCAATGCAGAAGATAAGATGTAAGCATGTCTAGCCCACCAACTCTTATACCTCTTGTATATATGTATATGTTGAAGAACATATGTAGTTAACTGACTTAGCCGGGGGGATGCCTGTTGAGCCTCCAAGTACTGCGGGAATGTGTATCAATTCAATCCAATTTTTCTTAGGAAATTTTTTCCCCAAAAACCATGTAGTAACAGGTAATAAAAAGCTGATGGAAGAACCAATTATTTGCATGGTAGCCAAGGTTACCAAACATTCTTTGTGGACCTATAAGGGCATGTCCAAGGACTCACCGTAGGTAATAAATCTGGATTGCATATATTTTCAACGGTTGTAAGAAGCCACCATGCTGTACCAAAGTGGACGGAACTAGAAACAAGAGTTCATACCAACAAAATGACGTTTCTAAAATCATTACTAAAATGAAATAAGATAAAAAGTCATAATAGGAAGACCGTATAAGTTACCTGAACGAGAAACATGGTTCTGGGAGGGATCTTCATATAATGCCTGAGTTTGAAGTCGCCTAAAAATGAAAGTGCTTGAGAAATGCTGATATGACCATAGGTCTTGAAAGCCACATTGCCTAGAGGTTTCCCAGGATACATATACTCAATGACTGCAAACTCTTATCACATTCAGCCCTACAGTCGGGAAGTAGAAACATATTATTTAGACAACAATGACACAGATGATAAATTGAATGTTTGATCAAACGAAACGAACCTGGTTTGTTGTAGCTTGTACGACTCCAATGGGTAATGTGAAGAATAGAGTCAATACACAAGCTAGCAAAACACTCCACCATGATAGTTGAAGTTGTTTACCAAAGCCTTTACAAGTAAATTAATAGAGCAAGAGCCACCATTGAAACCAAGATCGTATAGAACCACCATTGTGGAACAACTTTGTAGTTCTTCATCAATCTTCCATGAATATCTTCAACCTGTTCATGAACCATCTCAGTTGTCCAACACCACATTTTCCCTATGAACCTAAAAGGATAAACAAAAAAAATGTTCATTAATTAGATGCATTTACTGATTCATGAATAAAACATATGATTTTCAAGAAAGAAAACGAAAGGAAAGAGTACTGACTACATACCTTCCATGACAGAGCATAACATGTGAAATAGTTGCAGCCAATTAATGTTGCAAAGCTCAACCCATAGTCAATCGCGAATAAGGTACTCATGTAAAGTTTACTATAACTTTCATATTCTTGTAAGTTGACATCAAAAGTCTCATAGTTCATAATACGCATAAGATTGTAAGTTTTACCAGTGTAGTCAAACGTGCATGCGGGATGAAATTATAGGAAATCGTTTTGCTTGATAGAAATTAGTCCAATATGTAATTGGGAGTACAATATAGACTATAATTAGAATCCAACAAGCACATTTAAAATTGCAAACCCCAGGAATTCCAAGGGACTTCCTAGAAAGCCGGCTACCATGGACCAGTCAAGCCCAAATGAACCTATTCCTAAACCTAAAGAACGTGAAACTATTTGTTGTGCTGTTACTGAGTCCTTCCATGGCCAACAAACAAATGATAGAGCACTAATGGAAGGGAAGAAATAACTTGGGACAATGTAGTATGCAAAACTTGTTGCCACAGCCATGAAGAAGAATTGCATCCTCGTTTGACCTCCCTTAGGTCTTCGTTCTTTCTCGTGCAATGCTCTATATATATTGACGTAGTCATCATATATATATAACATGTTAAATCATGTGCAATGCTATACATTCATATATCAACAAAAGAACTACAAGGAAAGAAGAAAGGTAGCTGACTACCCGAATCTAGAAACATGAACAAGTTTTCCAGGCCACCACATGTAGGGAGAATCCACTAGGTACTTTCTAAATATGCCAGCCCATCCATACCCTGACATCTATGTATATTTGACAAACTTCAATGAAAAATAAGTTATACATTAAGAAATAGTTTCTAAACCAAATTTTTATGTTAAGTACTATTGATGAGAAATAAAAATAAAATAAAAACTACTATTATGTAGGTAAAATATTAATTTTTTACAAGAATTAATGTTTAAATATCAGGATATATATATTGGCTGGTTGCTGACTTGCTGGTGCAGGGGGTGGGATCGATAGAATTTGGGTGCTGCTGATATGTATGCTTGGACCTTTCAACAGATTGATCTTCTCTCTAGAAGAATCTCCTTATGTCCACGGAGGTGAGAAGAACCAGCTCATAACTTAGCCGAGTTTGATTAGTTTTCTCATTGTTCTTGTTCTGCAACTCAACGATTATAGATTTATTGTATGTGGTTATGACATGCTCTTGAATCAAGAAATCAATTTTATGTTGGGATGAAGTTGGCTTGAATAATTTCACATCAATTTTATGCTGGGATGAAGTTGTCATCTAAGAATATAAGGAGTGATCCACTCCCTAATAGCAATAAGCCTTTTGCAGACTCTAGGCCGAACTTCTCTAGATAGACAATGCCTTGTCATAGGGGTGTCGCCAGCACATCCCCTCTCACAATCACGAGCGTGTGGATGTAAGCCATAGCTAGAAATGAAAATGTTAGATTGCATATCCTCAATGCGGGGAGACATAACCAATTTCTCAATACAGCAAACCATATAAATACATTAACGAAAGAGCTCACTCTCTCTTCAGTCCCAGAGAAAATGCGAAAGACTCATGATTTTGGTACTAATATGGCTGCTGTTCAGAAGCTGTTCTTTTTGAAAAGAGGTGTATATATCAAGTGAAATTGGTTTATATATAGTTTAGTATGATTGGGCCTTTGGTTCTATCAGGTTCAACTAAAGTTTTTTTATTTTATTTTTTTTAACTGTAAGTTTGCAAAATCAAAACTTTTAAGATTCCAATTTTACCAGTTTGGAACAAAAAATTCGTTTCAAAAGAGAGAATGTGGTTCCTTGGACTGATTTAAGTGAAAATTTTCACATTGCACCCAATGATACAATATTGTCTGGTTGCTGGAGTAGGGGAGCAATTGAATTATTAGAATGAGATATTGACAGGGTTTTTAGGGTTCATAATTTGCTTTCAAAATTATTTACTAAATAACTTATTTGTAGTCTTTCAATTTAATTATGAATCTTTTTAGTTTTTTTTAGGATTAGGCTTTATTTTTTCTTTTAGAAATAGACTGTTTGTTATTTTAGTCTTTGATCCTACTTTTTTTTTTAGGAATATGCTGCTTGTTATTCAAGTTATTTGAGCATTATAAATAGAGTTATTCCTCAAATTAATAAACTTGGTATATTTTCTCTGAGGAGATTATCGTGTTTTTTTTTTCTTTTTCCTACTTTTCAGATTATTGGTGCGTCAATCAACGAATTGTAAAATCCTTATTTCTGAATTATTGGTGAATCAATCAACGAATTCAAGCCTATCATTTAATTTATTTTCATCCTTCTTTTTCTCGTTTCCGCGTTACATCAGTTGATATCAGAGCATAGTACATTTTTGGATTATGGCGCCTCGTCAACCAAGGGAGGCGACAATTGAAAACATATATAAGAGGGATGAAGAGAGGCAACGTGCCGAAGCTGGTTGAATTCTTCAAGTTGGGGCGCATGTAGCACAGGTACAAACTCAACTTGAAACCACAAACACTAATCTTGAGATCACAAATGTTAATCTCATGGCCCTAACTGAACAAATCACAGGGCTCTTACGAATTCACCCTGGTAGACAACCAAATCGGCAACACGCCGATGAGGGAGATGCCGAGTTTGATGATCACTTCGAAGGACCTTTGCAGGGTCGTGGTGGGATGCATGGCACTAGAGGATGGGGCTTCAATAACTGTCAATATCGTCATGCGTATGAAGAGGACACAGATGAGGACTTCGAGAATCCTTTCGGAGGATGCAGACAACGTAAAGGTGGTCGGGGTTTTGCATTAATATGGAGCATAGGCGATGGAAATCTGGTTTGAATATAGAAATACCAGATTTTCATGGGAATGGTCAACCTGAAGAATTTCTGGATTGGTTGGCTGCAGTTGAGGAAGTACTCGAATATAAGGAGGTTCCGAATGATAGACGAGTGGCTTTTATTGCTACAAGGTTCCGTGGGAGAGCAGCGGCTTGGTGGCAACAATCAAAACTCACTTGTCAATGACAAGGAAAATCGAAATTACCTACTGAAAAAAGATGATGAAGCATATGCACACTCAATTCCAAGATGATGAAGCATATACGCACTCAATTCCGACCCCATAATTATTCAAAGTTGATGTATCAATAGCTTCAGAACTTGAAGCAATGAGCGCGAACAATGGACGAATACATGACAGAGTTTTACAAATTGGTGACTCGAAATGACTTCACTGAGACCAACGAACAATTGATCGCAAGATTCATTGGAGGTATGCGTAATAATTTTCAAGATACTCTTAACATGTATGATGCTTTTACACTTTCAGAAAACGCATCAATGAGCCTTACAGTTTGAGAAACAATTACAGAGGCGATCCACTAACCCTTCATGGGGATCATCTAATAGTCGGACTAATACCAGCAACCCTCAACCCACACGAACTACAAATCCTCCACAAACAAACACCACGAGGGCTCTTATAGGCGGGGTGCTAGGCAATAAACCCCAATCAAACAGTTCAACTTACCGTTGCTTCAAATGCGGGGAAGCAGGACATCGTATGGCGGATTGTCGAAAGGGTGACAGAAGCAGAAAATGTTTATTCATAGACAATGAAGAGTTGGGAGAAGATGAGCAATTCCAAGTCAACTCGAATGAGAGTGAACCGCTATTTGATTCAAATTCGGTGCAAGAGGAGGTTGTCGAAGTAGACGAATGTCAATTACTTGTAGTCCGACGAGCTTGTTTTACACCACGAGGAATGGATGGCAATGGTTGGTTAAGGAACAATATCTTTCAAACCACTTGCATAGTGGCGGGAAAAAGTGTGTCGTTTGGTAATAGACTCGAGCAGCTACGAGAATGTGGTATCCGAAGAAACGGTTCACAAACTGGAGATGACAACGGAAGACCATCCGAGTCCTAACAAGCTATCTTGGCTAAAGAAAAACAATCAAGTAATGGTCTCTAAGCGTTGTTTGGTTTTATTTTCTATTGGTTCAATCTATAAGTATAATGTATGGTATGATGTGACGTGGTGAACATGGATGCATGCCATATTCTTTTGGAGCGTCCATGGCAATTTGATAGAGCTACAATACACGATGGTAGGAGAAACAAATATAGCTTCTTATTTAACCAAATCAAAATTGTCCTAACTCCGGCTAAAGAAGAAGTTCCAAAAGTGGTACAGAGAGAGAATCCGAATTTATTGACTAGAGCATCGTTTATGGGAGAATTACAAAGGAATGAGATTGTGTTTGTATTGATTGGGAATGATAGTGGTAGCGTTGTACTCAACATTCCAGAATTAGTTTGTCCACTTCTTGATCAATTCCAAGATGTCTTCCCAATTGATTTACAGCAAGGATTACCACCTTTACGAGATATTCAACACTGCATTGATTTAGTGCCCAGATCAAAACTTCCCAATACACCCCATTATCGGATGAGACCGATTGAGCATGAAGAATTACGAAGGCACGTGGAATAATTGTTAGACAAAAATTTTATTCGGGGAAAGTCTTAGTCCATGTGCGGTTCTTGCTCTTTTTACTCCGAAGAATGATGGTTCGTGACAAATGTGCGTTGACAGTCGTGCCATTAACAAAATTATTGTGAGGTATAGGTTCCCCATTCCGAGGTTGGATGATTTGCTTGATCAGTTGCGTAGTGCTTCAGTCTTTACCAAACTTGATCTTAAGAGTGGGCACCACCAAATACGAGTTAGATCAGGGGGTGAATGGAAGACTGCATTTAAAATACGTGAGGGTCTCTATGAATGGATGGTTATGCCATTCAGGTTGTCAAATGCACCGAGTACCTTTATGCACTTTATGAACCAGATTTTGCGTCATTTTATCTGGAGGATTGTTGTTGTCTATTTTGATGATATTCTGATTTTTAGTCCTAATCTAGTTGTTCATGTGCATCACTTAGAAGAGGTGCTTACTGTACTGAGGAGAGAAAAGTTATTTGCAGCCTTGAAGAAATGTTATTTCATTCAGGATCGTGTTTTATTTCTTGGCTATGTCGTGTTAAAGGATGGGATTTTCTGTTGATTTTGAAAGGTGGAAGCAATCCAAAAGTGGAAGCAATCGAAGAATTTATTTGAGGTTCGTAGCTTCCATGGCTTGGCTTCATTCTACAGGCGAGTTATACAAAATTTTAGTACAATCATGACTCCTATTACAGATTGTATGAAGGGAGGGAAGTTTGTGTGGACTACTAAGGCCACTAAGGCCTTTGAGGAGATCAAACAGAAGCTAACTACGACTTCTGTTCTAATACTATCTGATTTCACCAAACCTTTTGAGTTGCATTGTGATGCTTTCAAAGTGGGCACTGGAGCTGTTTTGACCAAGAATTGTTTTTCAGTGGGTGAGTATAATAAGCTTTCTGCTAGGAAGATTGGATATTTTGAGATCATTGAAAAAATCAATCCCAATGCCTATCGTCTCAATATTCCTAATCACATCAAGACCCATGACGTGTTCAATGTCAAACATCTCATTCCATATACAAGTGATTCTAGCTGTTTACTTTTTCTTTTAGGAATGAATTGCTTGTTATTTTAGTCTTTAATTCTACTTTTTCTTTTAGGAATATGCTGATTGTTATTCAAGTTATTTGAGCACTATAAATAGAGTTATTCCTTAATATTGTAGGTAAAATTTTGATAACTAATTTGTCGTTATCC
Organism: Berberis thunbergii; assembly: GCA_003290165.1. Classification (NCBI taxonomy): domain Eukaryota; kingdom Viridiplantae; phylum Streptophyta; class Magnoliopsida; order Ranunculales; family Berberidaceae; genus Berberis; species Berberis thunbergii. The sequence goes on from QNQO01002385.1 coordinate 77,205, forward strand.
TTATATGAGTCAATCAATGAATTCAAACCTATCCTTTAATTTGTCGTTATCCGTCTTTTTCTCGTTTCCGCGCTGCATCATATATGAACAGAATATTCGGCTGATATAATTCAGCTTTCAAAGGGATTACAAAAGCAACAGATCCTGATGTCTAGAACAGTTACAATTACGTCTCATCAACTATCCATAGAGGCAAGAACAACTATGTCATAGTTTGTAACTTCTTCCAGACATGCATGTGATATTATTGGTTTTCTTAAAGGTGAATTTGAATTTGATTAGATTTCGACAAAAAAACATCTCTTGCTTATCGTCTACTCAAATCATTATGGCTTTTTACTGTCACTAAACATGACCTACATAATTCAAGGCAAGCAAAAAAGATGACCTCAAAATCAAGTGAAGTCATTTGTATTCATAACTTAACTCTCTTGTAACATTTTAGACTAGAATTATTCAGGTGCAAGAGTTGAAAACCTAACACTTAGGTGCAGGTCTTGTAATATAATGTTATTTGATCATAAGCATCTTCGATCTCTTTCACTTGTGGACATATTGAAAACTATGTTGGAATTTCTTTTTAAAGATTCGTTTAGTAGGTCAACATAATGTATTAATCTTTCTCTTTTCTCCACTTGGTAGGGTAAGTCAGTATTTCCATGCATTTGAATTGTATAAAGAGTTGCAAGAAATGGCAAAGAAAGAAAGAGAGATCAAACACTTGAATCAGTGAGAAAAGAAGTGAAATGGTAGCAAATATACAAAGATCATTGGTAGTTATTTCATCACCCCCACCTAGATGATGTCAAAACCATACTGTCTCTGAGCATAATTATTCAACACAATAGTCTTAGGATATTTTTCGTTCACTGACCACCAATTCAATTTTGATTGTAATGTAATCACTGTATAAGACTTGGATGTTCATAACTTTAGTAAATAAATTAACTAATTTTTCGAACTCATTCATGAATACAGTTATAGCTTTGACTCTTCAGAATCAGTACTAGGTCGCTCTTTTTAAGAAATTAACTAATTTGCAACATTTATACCGTTACAAACACCTTATTGATGATATACAGTATAAAAATCACAGTGCTTGATGTGATACTTGTGGCTAGAAGACTATATTCAAAATAAACAATCCCATTTGCAAATTAACATCTAAGTGAGCACAATCGATTGAGCCTAAAATGTATTAGTTGCTTATTAGGAACTTTATTTTTAGAAAGGCTTTAAGTTTTTTCGTTCCAAGATGTATTAGGTCGGACATAATTTGGAGTATAGGTCTTCATTTTCTTTCCTAAAAAAGAAATTAAGGGTGTGTTTGGTTGCAAAAAAAATAGACATAGAAATTGAAACCGTTTCAGTGTATCAGATTCTGAGGCCTCCCCTTCGTACTTGGATTTTCTCATGAATAGTAGAAAATTAATCTTATGAAAAATCGATTTCATATCAGTAAACCAAACAATCGAAATTTGCATAACAAAAAAATGGTTAACCAAACATACCCAAAATGAAAAACAAATAAAAGAGAAATAGGTTGAGAATAGGAAAATGAGAAAGGCGGCCTTTGGTGGTAGAATGGGAAAATTATTCATGTTTCGGAGAAAATAAATAAATATTGATGGGGCATAATATTGTGCCAAATCATTCACCCTTTTGGTCATTTAACGAAACTAAAAACCATATTTTGAACCACTTATTGAAAAAGACCGAAAAGCAAACAAAGAATGACACTTTCAAGATGAAGAACATATTCACCATTAAAAACTTTGTTTACTATTGATAGAAAAAAGGGTGCAAGAATAATAACAACCCCTCAATAAACTACTATAACCTACACTAACATAATCCCCTAACTTTTAATTTATTCATTTGGTTGGCAACTATGCATATTACATGGAGAACATATTCACCATTAACAAAGTGAATATATTTTTTTAAGGGGTACTTAGAGGTACTCCCACTTTATGAAACTCAAAGTATCTTTCAAGATGTTCAAATATTAAGGGTATCTCCCAAGATTGACAATCAATGACAATATTCCATTGTTTACTATCCAATGGAGCATGCTCCTTGTACGTGACCATCCCCAAGTTTTGTAAGACCCCAAATAACTCTCTCACGCCCTTTAGACGTGGTCGTTCCCAAGGGTGGTTTGTCTAAACAACGAGGGAAGGGGCGAGGAAGCCAGTAAGGGAGGGGGTGAAGCCGTTCACCTCCACGAGATGCGTGAAATCACCTTCCCTCGCTAGTTCCCTCGCCATTTAGAATTCCCCGTTCCAATCAATCAATCAATCAAAATGCTCCCCTAAAGCCTAAGGTAAACCTAAAAAGAAGAGAGAGAAACAACCATTGAAGGATCTCGAGAGCATTAATTAAAGAATAGATTGAGGGCTCACATGATCCTCTTAGGACTGAAAATCGAATCGACGGTTCAGTTTTTCACCTAAATCGTGAATCGAACTGATTTAGGTCGATTTTAAAAATTTCAAACCGAAACCGAACCGATAATTAACAAAACCGATTCGAAACCGAACCGATTCTAATTTATGCAAACCGTAACCGAACCAACTAAAATCGAACAAAAATCGAAATAAAACCGAACCAAAATCGAAATAAAACCGAACCGACCGACTATTTTAAACATATTGTATTATTTAAATATAAAATATATATTATTTATTATATATATTCGGTCGGTTCAGTTTACTCGGTTAAAATAACAAAAAAACTAAAAACCAAACCGACCACTTCGATTTTGAATTTTGTAAAATCGAAACCGATCCGAACCGAACCAATTGATTCGGTTTAGATTAGTTCGCTCTATTTAATCGGTTTGATCGATTTTTTGTTCAGCCCTAATCCCTCCTCAAAACCTCATATCCTCCAACACGTTCATCCATCCTAAAAAACCCACTAGACCAATGTTGCTCATTCTCCCTCTAACCATTGTAATAGCAAGCAACAATAACTGATTGGAAGCCAAGGAGAAAGAAAAAAGAATCCTACCTCTCTCCAACTCTTCCTTCGTTAATTATAGAAAGAAGTGTTGTATAGTATATATATTTTGGAATTCGTCTAACTTGCGACGGAGGGAGAGGCAACCCTCAATCCCCTCGGGAGGCATGCCTTCCATCCCGTGCACGCATCCCAAGCTTGCTGGTTTCCTCGCCTGTTAGAATTTCTGTATATTTTGACATCTCTTTCTCTCTATCTATCTTACCCAGGTTAAAAGGGGGTTATGATAGTTCAGTTAGTGAAAATATCATTTTTTTTACAGAAATTCTAAATGTCGAGGAAGTGGGCGAGGAAATGAGCGAGGGGAGGGAGGTGGCGGGATGGGGACTGTCCACCTCCCTCGAGATGTGTGCTGTCTTTTTTGGCATGTGCATCCCGAGGGAGGTGAACGGTCCCCATCCCGCCACCTCCCTCCCCTCGCCATTTAGAACTTCTCTTTTTTTATGATATAAAAGGGGATTATGATATTTTGACATCTCTTTCTCTCAATCTATAATTATAGAAAGAAGTGTTTCGCATTATGAAATGGGATAACACTAAATAACCCTTTTTTAACATTAGTTTTTTCAGTTAGTGCTTTGAGATCAACTTCTTTATAGATAATGGACACTTCATGCATGCATATGCCATTATTTGTTAAAACAACACGAAATTACTAATATTCGAATATTAGGTTAGTTGCCTGCCATGCCCCTTGAACTTAGAATAAGATTCCGTAAAAAGAGCAGTACTAGGTTATTATATTATTCTCTTTTTATAAAGTTCAGTGATATGACAACTCTTGTATTTTTATTTTTATAAAAAATATTTTTGAATTACTGTTAATTTACAATAATAAAAAAAAACTTTTAAATTTTATTGGTTGAGTTTGATTTGTGTTAGGTTGGTCGTGTTAGGCCAGTCGTTCGGAATGTTTAAGTTTGTAACCTGGCAGATGACACCCCATTAGAATACAAACCATCCGAAGTGGTACTGGTGCACGTTGTGGGATGTGTCTGAGTGAGACACATTCATAGGGTATCCAGATAACTACGATACGAGACACTTATACATAATTTTTATTTTCAACTTGATTGCTATACCTAGGAGACTGTGAAGAATTATGAGATTGTTTTATTTTCATCGCTTGATATTTACCATGTTTGAATCACATGTAATGATCGACATATCTCGTAAACTTGTAGTTATTGTTGAATCTGAAATGCTTGTGTTGGTGCTTGAACTTAGATACACGGTGTGATTTAGACTTTAGCACATGTTACTTATCCATTATTGTGTGGCATGAATTTTCTTTGTATATTATTATGTTCTTTGTATTTAGTTCGCTCGCACTAGCTAGCTTTGTGCTTTACTGACCCCGCAAGGGGTGTGATTCCATTGGAGTGCAGGCAGTGTTGACGTTCTTTCTGATCGTGGCGCTTAGGCCCAGTTTTCCGTTGTGGGCACGTTTTATGATGTTTGGTCGTGTCCACCCTGTACGGGTATGTTTTGTTTCCTCTATATTATTAGATGTACTATCTTATTATACTAGATGTTTCTATATTGGTTTTGTCGCTATGGCTCTGGCGAGGCGAATCAAATATACTTATTTTGTTCAAATTTTATCATAGTTTTTATTTTCGTTAATTCTCGTATTAAGAATGTGTTATATTATGATATTGTGGCCGATTACGATCCGCCTGTATTACGGGTTAGTTCACGCATCAGCACGCTGCGATTCTCGTGGCGGGTCAGGGCGTGACATCACATTTCTTTGGGTGTAATTTTAGAGACAATAACAGGAGGGGGTTGAAGATTTTTAATTTTTATTTGTAATTTGTAATTTTTAATTTATTTATTTTACATATTTCATATACTCTCAAAATTTAAATATATATTTCATATATCTTGAAATATTTCTTAGAATTAGGAGACCGAATTTAACTCGAAAAATGAAATCACAGTCCTTGGTATTGATAAGTTTGACTAGGGGTGGGCATTTAGGACTGAAAATCCGGACCGAACCGATCGGGTCGATTCAGATCGGTTTTAATTAATTATAAAAGTTTCGGTTGTAAAAGCCCGACCTAGCCTGAAGTTTCTGGTCCGAGCCTCGGTTTTTATTTCTGAAGCCCGTCGGGTAACCGGCTCGGCCCGATTCCTCGACTCCCTGTGCAACACTGCCATGTGTGCCATTTTTTTGCCTTTCGTTCTTCTGTGCAACAATGGTTCAATTCAACCCATGCAGGGCGAGATGCGATGATGCAGAGCGAGATGCGATGATGGCGAGAGCTGCGCGAGATGCTGAAATTATGTTCAAAACCCATCACTCCGCACACACCAACACCAACAACTCCTTCAAAGATCTTGCACACTCAAACCTGGTGGAAGAGATTGCTTCAACTTGTCGGCTTTCTCAGTATCAAACACACAGAGCGTATAAAGATACTTGGAGCAGCGGACCTTAAACTTGACAACATCCTTGTTTTTCTTAATCTTGACAGCGCGGGCATCTTTCCTCCTTGCAGTGAGGAGGAAATCCCTGATCTCTTCTGATGGAGAAATCCTTGATCTCATCTGATGGAGAAGTCCTTGAAATCCTTGCAGTGAGGAGGAATTTGTTTTCTTGTCTGATGGAGAGGTAGGAGAAGGAAGATGGGAGAGAAAAAAAAGAGAAAAAGAAATATCTGGTTGATTGGACCGAGACCGGTCCGATTCGAATCGAGAATTCGATTAACCGAGATCCGGTTAACCGGCCTTATTCGGTCCGGTCTCAATTTTCAAATTTCAATTTTAAAAAATTCAGTCCGAACTTCGATTTTAGGTTTTCGAACCCATTACCCAGACTTGCCCAGCCCTAAGTTTGACTATGGCTAGAAATTGTTTGCAATTTACATTATAGAAATGAAGTGTAAGGTGAAACGTCCTCATCACACAAGGAGTTAAAAAACAAAAAAAATCCTTAACTAATGTATTTTTAAACGTCAGCACATTTAGTTAAATACTAAAATAGATCATTCGTAGACTTCATAGATTGACTAAACAAAACACGATCTAACGTATTGATGGATCATTTATGGGTAGGGTGGAAAATTCCCTTCTAGAAAACATCTAAAAACAACAATCTTTCAAAAAAAAAACAAGACCTCATAATTTTAAATTTGAAAATGGTAAATGGAGTTTCGGAGCTAAATTTTAAATCTAAAATCCAAAACAAATAAAATGTTATAATATGCCACACTGTATTAGAATGTATTTTCAATTTAGACACGACTCGACGTGTCAAAGGCACCGGGGTCTTCGATAATTTTGTCAACAATTTTACAAACTACAAAGAGACCATATTTAATTTGCCACTATATTGAGTGACCAAGATTATAATTTTGTCCATTTTATTTTTTTTACAGATTCCCTCCTTGTAATGAAGAGATGGACATCACTCACTTTATATTCTACAACAGACGGAGAAGAGAAAAAGATCTTCAATCCCGCCTTTCTCCACCTCTATTTTTCTGTTAATTTCTTAAAAAACAAGACCTTGGAATAGACATTTCAACAAAATCCCATTAAAGTTCTGATCTTGAAGTTGAGAATTTCTTTGTTTCACCGACAATGGCAGTTTCTGTACATGATGGGGTGAAGCAGATTCAAGCTTTAGTTGAAGAACGTAAGTTTGTTTTCTTAATTGGGTTCTTGTGTTTTAGTTACCCTTTTGTTGATCTTTGATTTGGAGTTTGATTTGTAGCTCATTATGTGTTGATTATTTTGGTGCAGTTGATGAGCCACTGAAGAAGACTTTTCAGGTTTGCATTTTGATGTCTTGTTGGATCTGTACTTTAGTTTTTCTCATTGATTTGATCTTTGTGTTGTACTGTATGGTTTGTGATTCGATCTGATTTTTTTGTTCAATTTTGTGTAGTGAATGCTAAGTAAATGTGAAACTTTTTTGAGTTGAAATGAAGTAAAGGGATGTAATGGTTAGTGCAATGTTTGATTGAGTATGTTAGGGTGGATTGGATCTTCAGATCTGTATAACTAGTTGTTCATTTATGTCGGTAATTGCGCAGTTTTACTGTTAATTGAGCTGGTATTCACTTGTTTTGTGCTTCTTAGTCTTTGATCTGTAATTTTTTGGTTGATTCTTAAGTTAGCTTGGAATTGTTTTGATCTTAAGTCCTATTGCTGTAGTTGTTTGGGTGTTTTATGATTGGATCTATATTGTTTGGTTGTCAACTTTTCGGAGTGTTTATGTGATCTTTGTACTGTCATCTTCAGTTTATGTGAACTTTAAAGCTTTATGAAAGTGTGCCAACTTGCTTTTCATAATAAATTAGTAGTCTTACCGATGTTATACAACAGCTCATCTGTGCTTTGAGTTCGCAAGATGTGAACTTGCTGTTTACAAAGTGAGCTATATTCAGCTTCCTCAACCCTCCCCATTAGCAACTTTACTTCAATGCGTTCCTTTAAACCTGTTCAAATTGAATGTCGTTGAGATTGCTTTAATTCTAACTGTTGTTACTTGTAAGGGTGACCTTCTTAGCATATTAATCAAGTATTGTCCACCGTTCATTAACCCGAGGACTAAATTTGATGGAGTAAGCGATTTCAATATTTTTTGTGGAAGTGATCTCCACCGTGAAGAGATCATCCCTAGGGGAAACCAACTTATTATGAATATTATATATTTTTGAATGAAATTTCAGTCATCGGATCATGACCCTTTTATGAAATTGCAACCTTTCTTTAGTATTTTGGGTTTTTTGAATTGTACAGATGAGATTTCTTCTAAAAGCACATTGTTAAAATTTCAGAATGTTCATCAAGGTTATCCCAAGGAAACTTTGTTGCGGTTTCTCAAAGCGAGAGATATGAATGTTGCCAAAGCACATAAAATGGTCAGTTGGAACTCTTGGTTTACATTTCATTCCATCTCTTTAGGCATTTATTGTTTCTCCTTGTATTAATGATGTCTTTTATCTTGTTCCAGTTGGTGGATTGTTTAAACTGGAGGATACAAAATGAGATTGACAGTATATTATCAGTGAGTTTCTCTGTCTCTATGAATTGCCGCAATATGTAGTATGTTTTATTTTCAACCAATAGAGGTGAATGTCTTAATTTGAACAACGAATCAAACAATTGAAATTTTTTATTCAAGGGCTACTTTATGCCGATGATGATTAGATTGTTATTCTTTAGTTTTAGCCTGAAGAATGTGAACCCTATGAGATGAAGTTTCTAAAGGAACTTTTCAAGGAACATTGCAAAATCTCCTGTGTAAGATGACATGAAAAAGGGCAATTTTCATTTTTTTGTTCCTTTCCAGTAAGATTTAGACTCTAGGTTTGGTCGGGGGACTTCTCCATAATGGACCTTGTCATCTAAAACTGTCTAAAGAAAAAATTGATTATTATTGTGAGTGATGTAACTGAAAATTTCTTTGTTCCTTCTTCTACAGAAGGCCATAGTGCCCATTGACTTCTACAGATCAGTGCGTGATTCACAGCTAATAGGACAGTCAGGTTACACAAAAGAGGTATAGATGATTAGTTGATTACACAATTTGTTTATTTCTAGAATTCTAAAATTCTTCTCCATCTTCGGTAATGATCTCTTCTGTAACTGTATAATATTTTGCTTGACTAATTATTCTTCTTGAGAAATTCACCACCATTATTTTGTGTCTCATTTTTATTTTTTATTTTTTTATCTTCCATGTATGAATATGAACATGAAACTTAACATGTTTTGTTCTTCCCAATTCGTCAACGAGATTTGATTTATGCATGTACACATGATTTCTTTTTGATCTATGTAGTAAATGTGGGTAACGGACCCTTCGCGGCCCACGACCGATTTAAGCGGATTAATCGGATTTAATTTGTCTACTTTTTCAAAGTATACATTTTTATACCCTCACTAATATAAATTATAATAAATAACATATCTTGACAATAAAGATTAATAAGACAAGTATTATAGAACAACAAAAGTTATATTATAGAGAAAATTATGTAATCATGTCCAAAACATCATACATTATAGAGCAACAACCACCACCACCCTACAGGACGACAACCACCACCCAACAAAACAATATCGATTTATCACTGATTAATCGGTGACCACTAAACCCAAGATTTGATTAATAGAATAGAACGATTTATGTCTGACCACTAAAATTCTTGTCAGTTGTCACTCTCTTATTCTAAATTTAAACATGTTGTCAAACACCAGTTTATTCATAGATGATAGAACTGCTTAAGTTTTTATTAAATCAAGTTATAAGTGTCTGATTAAGTTCAATATCCAAAACAATCCTTTTACGGAGATTATGCCTTATCTCATAAAATGTAACTTATAGTTTAATTTCTCTTTTGACAGGGTCTTCCTGTCATTGCTCTTGGTGTAGGGCAAAGTACATACGATAAAGCATCTGTAAGGATCTGGAGCTCACACCTTTTCCATTAACATCTAACATTTCCTACTCTATAAAATGTGTAGCTGAAGGTTTCTATTCTGATCAGGCCAATTATTATGTCCAATCCCACATCCAAATCAATGAATATCGTGACCGCGTCATTTTGGTGAGTATAATATTTGGTAATTCTGGAAAAATTTTGGTCATTTTATGACTAATACGTTCTGGTGTAGCCTTATGCGACGAAGAAGTATGGGCGATACATTGGTACATGTGTGAAAATTTTGGATATGACTGGTCTAAAGCTTTCAGCACTGAGTCAAATAAAGGTATGATATAATAGCGCTTTTCACCTTCTTTAAGGCCAATGTCTATAAGTATTTGATTAAATAAATTTGTGAATGACATTTACATTGTTTGGGAGAGGTGTCTATCGCTTAAGACTTGAGCCGTAGTAAAGAATTATGGTTTGTAGAATATGACAATCTTTAATGGTAGGATAAACTTAGTAGTCAGATTTGTACACTTAAATGGGCACCTTTGGATAGTTTGATTTGGGCTATTTGTAATATGTGTTTTGTACCTTAAATTGGATGTTTAGCTGAATGAATATCGTTATGGCCATGCAGTTTCCCGTTTTACCAATTGAGAACAGAAAAATAGTTTAAACTTTTTCTGATCTTAACTATGAAGTGGTGAATTTATAGAATGGATCTAATGCAAGTCTGCCCTCTATAGAGGAATGTGATGTCTGTCTATGTCATTCTATACTTGGGTGGTGGTGTCTTTGGTGCTACGAGGGTGTGAAAACAAACAATCAAAGAAAAAAAAATTATTATTTGTGAGATTTGTAGGCACTCATGTGGAATTAACTTTTTATGGATGAGACGAGTAGTCCATTCCTTGTTTTTCCACGGGCCCCTTCTTTTGATAGGTTTTTCCTATCTAAAAGCTTAGATAGCAAGTTAACATAAGATTTCAAAACTCATCCTTGCATATTATTAGGATTATTATCTGGATATCTGGAACCTGAACGAATTTTAAACTGGATTTGTATGCTTCATCTTCTGGTTCTTATAATGTCGTGATCTATTTTGATATTTGATGATATCATCCTCTTCCTTTTACAAATTGTCTATTTGAATTTGTGTTTAATAGCTTGTCTCTGTGCTAATGCAGTTATTGACTGCCATATCTACTGTTGATGACCTGAACTATCCAGAAAAAACAGATACATACTACATTGTAAACGTCCCATACATATTTTCATCATGTTGGAAGGTTAGCACTGCTATTCTTGAAATTTAGTTTCCTAGTATCATTGTTTGAGTTTCTGGACACTTTTAGAACATCCAGTTGCTCTGGACAAGTTGTCAAGTAACAAATATTTTGTTGCCAATCATATACATCCAAGTTCCGCATGGCATTCTGTTGGTATAACATGTGAACCATGACAGATTGTGAAGCCTCTTTTGCAAGAGAGAACAAGAAGGAAAGTCCAAGTGCTGCAAGGTTCTGGTAAGGATGAATTATTGAAGGTAAGACGGTCATCTTCTTGGACTAGTTTTATGCTAATCTAATATTGGTGTTTGGTTTGTTGCATCCTGATAAAAGCTAATTATTCATTTGCTCCAGAGTATGCATATTTCTCTGTGTAGTATTATACATTTTCCTAATTTTCATCTGCGTAACTCTTCTCACTTAGTTCAGACCAGTTCTCCATATGCATGCATGTTTTACCATTTCCAGTACACATTATGTTTCCCTTGATCGTTGAATCCAATTGTATTTGTAATATTCTTTCCTCCTAAAGATGAGAAGAGAATAGGTAAAAGCTGTGATCTTGTAAAAAAAGCCTCCAAAATCAAGCTATCATAGAGCTCTTAAGAGGCCGAGCCGATCCTGACAAAGGATCATACAAAACACCTTATATCAGATCGTTCACCGCAAGTTGAAGCACCTTGTTGATCACATCCACCGCATTCAAAGCCTCTTCTTTCCCTTAGATTAGCCTTCTTTCTCCAAAGAATCAGCAATAGATTCACTAGACAAGCTTGACTTGATTTAGAATCCAACATACCTGTCAATCGAATCACTCAGTCCCTTATTCCCATCTCGCTGATTACCTATGGATTGGGTGGGTAATATTTGGACAATGCTGGTTCATGTTCTTTCATACAAAGATACAGACCATTAGCCTATACTCTGAAGCCTCTTTTTATTTTATTTTTTTCAATCAACTTCTGAATCAGACATTTAATTTTTCTTATCTGCATCTTGTATGTAGATAATGGACTATGCATCTCTACCACATTTCTGTAAAAAAGAAGGCTCTGGTTCCTCACGCCATGCAAGCAACAACACCACTAATTGCTTTTCTTTGGACTGTGAATTTCATCAACAACTCTACAACTACATCAAGCAACAATCGTTGAGGTTACAGCCAATCATCAGACGCGGATCTTTTCACGTTTCTGTTCCTGAACCAGACCCAGAAGGGGTAGTGATTGCTGAAACCATAGAGTCTGAGTTCCACAAATACGGTGATCGAAATGGTCTTTCTCATTCCCTAAGCGGTCTGAACATTCACATTGCCTAAAATCAAATTGGGAGAAAATATGTGTCTGTTGACTATGTTAAATAACCCCATAATAAGCTTTAGCCAAACTGATAGAGCTGTATGATGAGGGGTATTCTTCCCACTCCGGTGAGTGTGTGGGTTTGAAACACGTTGTAAGAGATGTAATAGTAGAGATATCTGTCTGATGCATTATAGCTCAATGCAGTCTAGGTAAGAAGAAACTATTATGTAATTTCACATGTTATACCTCCGGAGCTTAGAAGCCCAGTAGAGCGAAAAAACAAATGATTATAAATCCTACATGTTCTTGTGGAATGTGTTGTCTGCCTTTTGTGCTTGTATTTTACAAGTTGTATACATTTACATGATCGCTGTTTATGACTATTTATTTAGCTACAACGTACATACCATAGTCTAGCGATAAATAGAAACCTGGGATTCATACACATAAGAAGTGTAGAATGAAGACACATACTACATATTTGAATCATCTTTTGATACCAGTAAGAGACAGATACCTGACATGAAACACCATGAAATCGAACAGTCGCAGTTTCATAGAAGAACCCGTCTAAGTGTCGAGGAAAACAGCGAGGGACCCCACAGGGGGAGGGGGGTGGTGGGGTAGGGGGGACCGTCCATCCCCCGGGATGCGTGCTTGACTTTTCAAGGCACACATCCCAGGGGTTCAAGGTCGCATCCCGAAGGGGATGGACGGCTCCCCCACCCCTCGCTGTTTTCCTCGCCATTTCCCTCCACAATTAGAATTTTTCTTCATAGAATAGTTCACGCACCTTCAACTAGATGGTGGTCACTAGTGAGAAAGAGAGTCTATTGTCTCATCAAGTAGTAGTTCATCACCTTAAACCAGATAGACTTTGTGGTTCAAACCACTAACACTCGGTTCAAACAGTGAACTCAAAGTTGAGCCAAATTTCCACACCAGCTTAATCCCTTGGACTGCGTAAAAAAAGACTCATTGACTCATTTTTAGATCCCAGTAAACATAAAACCTTTTTGCATGTACTTAACTCCCTGGTCAATATAAATATCACAAGTAAAGTTTGAACACATCTACTTTGAAACAAAGTTTTAAACTATAAACACTAATTTTCTGGACTAAGTACATAGTCAGTCCACCACGCCGCGACCTCAGTTGAACTTCTGTTCAGAGTTTGTAATAACCAGAAACCTAAGAGGATCCGAGCTGTGAATCTGCACACACTTCAAGAATAGATTGAAGCTGTAGACTTCTGCTGTTGATGAGAGTTACCCTGAATGGCCTTCAATCCGTATCCCCTTCTAGATAGTCTACATGTTTCAGAGGCATACATTGTTAGATGATATTATCATCCAACAATGAAAAACTAAAATATGTGAAAAATATCTGTTTAGTAGGATCCTAGTTCTTGCTAAGGCTTCCAAAAGAATATGTAGCATGGATGTCCAGAGTACTTACCAAGAGCTTGTTTAACGCTCGCATAGGCCATGGCAAGTACGTCATCAAATGAGTTTAACGTGGGAGAATGCCCAGCTTTCCAGCAATGACTTCTTATTTGATCCTCTTCCAATTCAAGTGGCATGATCAATTCCCACTGGTAAATTCACTAATTGCCGACAATAAAAGAAAGCATATATTCTGGATGCAAGGCATTGCTCCTTCCTCAATTTTTGTCAGTTTCAGTTTTGCAATGCATGGAGTTTCAGAGTTCTGAGATTTGAGAAGCTTTCCAATTTAAAGTACAGCTCTGCTACATCAACTGTATTGTTCTCCAACACCAGCACCACCAAATTGGGTAGCAGTTGAAGACCTTCGATAAAGAGTAATCTTTTACTCTGGACTCGAAGAGACTTAATTTGGCGAGTTTCCTAAGTGAGAGTATCCAATGAGGAGTTTCGTTCATCAACACAATCAGGGTTAGGTGTTGAAGCAGTGGTGGAGGACATTCCAAAATTTGTATTTCAAGAATATTACAATCTGCATCAGCTAATCTTAAATGTAAAGACCGCAGATACACCATCTTCTCGCCTGAAGCAAGTACACGATCTTCCCATTCAATTGTCTCCTTAGTTGAGAGAAGCCCTGCTATGGTGACAGTTGCGAGTGGTAGACCTTTGCATTCGTTCAAAAATTTCTGACTAAAACTTCTTTCAGATGAGTAGAATAGTCTTTCACATTTTGATTTGAACGCTATTCTAGTCTCAATACCCCCCTCAACGCAATGGCTGGAAAATACCTCAGTCTCAATACTCCCCCTCAACGCAATAGCTGGAAAATACCTCAGCAATTGTGCTGGGTGAGAATCGAACCTCCGACACCATGTTAAATTGCCAACTTCTCTAACAGCTTAAGCTGATAGAGAGAGCATATCAAGCATATATCAAGGTCAGGGTCTACGGAATGGGTGGAGTGGACTTCTAGTCTCAATAAATTCCCATATGTCAGCAATAATGATGACGCACCTTTCACCTAGCAAGCGGTTGTTGAGCATCACCTTTAGTTGCATGGACTCCATGCTCTCTAGTTGAGGGATCAGCATCTCCTCCTCCTTTCTGATGGTCGGTAAAATTAGGTCCCTCAAAAGGCGTTTGGCATCATATGTTTGTGAGAGTTGAGACAGTGATCCAACCTCGGTGAGGATAGTGTGCTTTAACTTTGTCACTCTCATGGACCTTCTTCGCAAGAGTGGTCTTGCTGAGATTACCTGTTCCTAATACAAAACCACACGAATGCTTGAATCTGGTTCTTCTACAAGCCACCTAATTAGTTGGTCTCTGGGTTTATTGATGCCTACCGGTTTAGCTTCATCTAGAAAAAGAGCATCAACTCAAGGATCACGTACAAAGTAGTTTCTGTTTTGGCTTGATTCAAATTGTTGAGGTTGTACTTTTCCTTCCTGTTCAATACGTTTTCAATCTGAACTTTGGTATCCTGAAGCCTCCTAGCCAGGCTGCATTGCTGCATGAATTTCTTGAAGAAGTACCTGATACTGATAAAGAATGCTCAGTCCCATACTGTCACGCCCCGACCCGCCACGGAAAACGCAGCGTGTCGATGCGTGAACTACCACGCACACAGGCGGATCGTAACCGGCCACAACATCATAATATAACACATTCTTGATACGATAAACAAACGAAAATAAAACTACGCTAAAGTTTGAACAAAATAGATATATATTTGATTCGCCCCGCCAGAGTCATAGCGACCAAACAGTATACAAACATTTAGTTTAACAATATAGTACATCTGAAACACAGAGGAAGCAAAACATACCCGTACAGGGTGGACACAACCCAAAAAGCTCAAAACACGCCTACAACGGAAATCGAGGCCTACGCGCCACGATCAGCAGGAACTCCAACACTGCCTGCACTCCAATAGAAGCACACCCCTTGCGGGGTCAGCAAAGCACAAAGCTAGCTGGTGCGAGCGAACTAAATACAAATAACGGAATAATAAACAAGGAAAATTCATGCCAGACAACAATAAATTAACAACCAGTTCTAAAGTCTAAATCACACCGTGTCTCTAAGGATAATGTTTCTAAGTTCAAGCAACAACACACATATTTCAAATTCAACAATAACTACAAGTTTTCAATATATGCCGGTCATTTCACATGATTTAAACATAGTAAATATCAAGCAATGGAAATGAATCAATCTCATAATTCCTCCTAGTCTCCTAGGTATAGCAATGAAGTTGAAATCAGAAATCCTGTAAAATCCTGTATAAGTGTCTCATATCGTAGGTATCCGCATACCCTACGAATGTGTCTCACCCAGACACATCCCACAACGTGCACCAGTACCACTTCGGGCTTGTTTGTATCCTAATGGGGTGCCATCTGCCAGGATACAAACTCAAACCTCCCGAACGACTGGCCTAACACGGCCAACCTAACATAATCCAAATCAAGCGCGCTGGGAGGGAAAGCGAGTAATCTCCAAAGCACGTCCTCCGGGACCCGTCCTACTGCACTCTATAGTGGCAAGTGCGTGCGGGAGCTCACCGCACCTCAGCAAGCTTGCCACATGCAATAGCGTCCACAATGTCAGGTGCGAGTCATCTCCAGCACCATCCAACTCTCGATGCGAGCAAGCTCCTAAGCATCGGCAAACAGGCATTATAGCGGGGTAAAGACACTTATACTACTATCCACATGCACAAATGACAAGTCTGTACATAACCAAATGTACAAACGTGCAACCATAAACAATTCGGCAATTTTATAAAACCACGACTATGTCAGGGTCCCAACATGACCCAAATCACCACAATAAATTTATTCGAGTCGATAATCATACATGCTCAAGACTCGAAAATCCACGGTAAAACATGATATGCTATGCAAACTCAACAACAAAGCATACAGGTCTCATGTCATTACACCAAAGCCTAATCACACCAAAATTACTATTCGATTTCATTCAAGTATCATGCTTTTCTGAAAATCCAATGCATAATTCATTCACACATAACTAACACAATCCTCGAAATATCTGAAAACTCCGAATTTCAGATTTGGATTCAATTCCACACAATTGACGGTATAATATAAAAATTCATTTCAGGATTTCAAGTAATTATTTTATCAAAATAATATTATAGTTCCACTCACCTGGCGGAATGGATTTTCAAAACCCAATTCCTACCGGTCGAAGCTCCAAACACGCAAAATCACGAATGCAAGGCCACGAAAATTCTAAAACTGCAAGGCGGGCTCGAAAATGAGCAAACTAGCCGAAAACTGAAATAAATAAAAAAAACAAGCAACGCGTGACTGAAAGGAATACTTACAGCCAAAATGAAATCGGCAACCACCCCGCCGAAACCCAAGGTTTGGCGAAAACGCGCCGAAACCCTCCCTACACCGGTCTGATCGCTACCAAACTGCACAACAATCCACAAAAGAGTCCAAGGACACTCAGAGTCACGAAAATGAGGCTCACCCACGCACCCAAAGCCCGGTTTCACGCCGAGGAACCCTCCAAACAAACATGCATCCTGATTTTTTTGAAAAAAAATTTGGCCAACCACAAAACAGTCTTGCATGTCGGTTCTAAGGGCTCCCAAGGATGCCACCAAGGCCCTAACACGGCTGATCGGAGCTAAAAACCCGATCCAACCCAAAACCAAAGGAAAACTGATTTTTTTTTTTTTTTTTTTTTGAAAAAAAACAACTGAGAAATAAATAGGGGGAAGAGAGAACGAACCGAGGAGGAGGAGGAGGTGAGATTGGGCAAGAAAATCCACCCAAAAAAAACCGCCAAGAAAATGGAGGAGGCGTCGCTCGCTGCTACGAACAGAAAAAAAAGAAAGAAGGAAAGAAAGAGAAGAAGAAAGGGGAGGGGAGGGGAGGGGTCGAGCTGTTTTAAAGGGGTGGGTGGCTATGTGCCCCCACCACCTTTGCTAAGTACACCCCGGTTTTAATTTTTTTTTTTTTTTTTTTTTTTTTTTTTTTTTTTTTGAAACAAGCAGGTCTCACATCATACACACCTTAAAAGAGATCTCGTCCTCGAGATCGGACAAAAGCCACGACAAGAAAACCTAGGCAAAAAGCTCGGGGTATTTCTGTCTCATCCGATCCTCCAGCTCCCAAGTCACGTCACCCGCTCGGTGGCTCCACTGAACCTTCACTAACTTCACTATCCTCCGACGAAGTTGTTTCACATCATCATCAACAATGGCTACTGGCCTCACTGGATACGTCAACTCATCTGCAATCTCTACTTCAGCAGGCTCTATAATCTGTGACGGGTCTGCCAAACACTTCCGCAACAAGGATACGTGAAACACATCGTGGATTCCTGACATACTCTGCGGCAAAGCCAATCTGTAGGCCACTGGTCCGATCCTCTCAGTAATCTCATATGGCCCTACATACCTCGGTGCAAGTTTCCCACGACTTCGAAACCTAACAACTCCGCGCATCGGGGAAACTTTCAGAAAAACCCTGTCACCAACATCAAACTCCAACTCCTTACGCCTCCTATCAGCGTAACTCTTCTGTCTACTCTGTGCTGTCAACAACCGCGCTCTAATCAGCTCAATCTTCTCAGTAGTTTCTCTGATCACATCCGGCCCCATCACAACTGCCTCTCCAATCTCTGCCCATCAAACAGGGGACCTACACGGTCGTCCATAGAGTGCCTCAAACGGTGCCATACCAATACTTACATGGTAGCTGTTGTTGTACGCAAACTCGCATAACAGTAGGTGATCTTCCCAACTGCCCCCAAAGTCTAAAATGCATGCTCTAAGCATGTCTTCCACTACCTGATTCACACGCTCAGATTGGCCATCTGTCTGTGGATGATAAGCTGTACTCATGTCCAATCTAGTACCCATAGCTTGCTGAAAGCTCTGCCAGAAGTGGGCTGTGAAAAGCGGATCTCTGTCGGATACAATTGAAACAGGCGACCCATGAAGGCGAACTATCTCCCGAATGAACAACACTGCTAGACTGTCTGCCGTCCGATTCATACTAACAGGGATGAAATGTGCACACTTCGTCAACCGATCAACAATGACCCATATCGACTCATTACCTTTCCTCGACCGTGGAAGTCCATCGATGAAATCCATAGTGATATACTCCCACTTCCACGTCGGGATATCCAATGGATGCAATAACCCAGATGGTCTCTGATGCTCGGCTTTCACCTGCTGACAAGTCGCACACCGTGCCACAAACTCTCCAATGTCTTTCTTCATGCCATGCCACCAGAAAGAACGTCTCAAATCTCGATACATCTTTGTTCCACCGGGATGAATGGTGAAACGAGATCTATGAGCTTCCTGTAAGATATCTCTTCGCAACTCCTCATCAGACGGAACACAAAGCCGCCCACGAAATCGCAACCCTCCATCTGAACCCACTGACCAATCGGTAGGGCACTCATCCAATGTGTCCACTACCAAATCTGCTATCTGTCTCGTAATCACTGGATCAGAGGTTTGTTTCTCCACCATTCTACTGATCAATGACGGATAAACTGCTAAACCCGCTATCATACTGCCCTCTGTACTGAAAGTAGGCTGAACTGCAAATGAAGCTAATGTCTCCAGTGTTCGGTACTCCTGAATCATCATGGTTGCCATCACTACATGTCGCCTACTCAAGGCATCTGCAACCACATTGGCCCTACCAGGCTGATACTGTATCTCGAAGTCATAGCTGCTAAGGAAATCAACCCATCGTTGTTGCCTCATATTCAACTCCCTCTGAGTGAATAAGTACTTCAAACTCTTGTGATCTGTGAACAACTCAAACCTCTCACCATACAGATAATGTCTCCAGATTTTCAAAGCAAAGACTACGGCTGCCAACTCTAAATCATGTGTCGGATATTTTCGCTCGTGTGGTTTCAACTGTCGAGACGCATAGGCTACGACCTTCTTGCCTTGCATCAACACTCCACCCAATCCTGTACCGCAAGCATCAGTAAATACCACCAGTCGGCTACCAGGTGTCGGAATAGTCAACACTGGTGCTGAAGTCAACCGAAGCTTCAAAGTTACAAAAGGTTCTTCACACTTTTCTGACCATACAAAAGGAACATTCTTCCTAGTTAATTGAGTGAGTGGTGCTGCAATCAAAGAAAATTTCTCGATAAACCGTCGGTAATAACCAGCCAAACCCAGAAAACTACGAATCTCTGTCACACTACTAGGTCGTCTCCAAGACTTCACTACCTCGACTTTCTCAGGGTCCACTGCAATACCTCCACTAGAAATAACATGCCCAAGAAATCGAACTTCAGGCTCCCAAAAGTGACACTTACTGACCTTCGCATACAACTGATTTTCTCTAAGTATCTGCAAAACAATGCGAAGGTGTTCTCTGTGCTCCTCTAAACTCCTCGAGTACACTAAGATATCATCAATGAAGATCACCACAAACTTGTCCAGGTACGGACTGAACAATCTATTCATCAAATCCATGAAGAAAGCTGGTGCATTTGTCAATCCAAATGGCATGACTGGAAACTCATACAAGCCATAACGAGTCCGAAAAGCGGTAATTGGAACGGAATGTTCCTCAACTCTCATCTGATGGTACCCAGACTGCAAATCTAACTGTGAAAACACTACGGTCCCCTCAACCGATCCAATAAATCATCAATCCGAGGCAATGGATATTTATTCTTAATAGTCACTTTATTCAAATCTCGATAATCTATGCACATCCTCAATGATCCATCCTTCTTGGATACAAATATTGCTGGAGCCCCCAAGGTGAATTGCTCGGACGAATAAATCCCTTACGAAGCAACTCATCAAGCTGTACTTTCATCTCTTCCAATTGCTTAGGTGCAAGCCTGTACGCTGATTTAGATATAGGTGCAGTACCAGGAACCAGGTCAATCCGAAACTCTACCTCACGACGTGGAGGGATACCAGGAATCTCCTGAAAACATCAGGGAACTCACACACAACCTCACAGAACCGGTGTCGGGACAAGAAATCTCAAGAGAGCTAAGAAAACTCGACATCAACGAAACCGGAATCGGGCTCACAAGCCAACACACGAGGCGAAGCATCACGGTGGCGCTAACATCACCGACCTATGCAGCAATCAATGATCACCGGATGACTGGACAACCAATCCATCCCTAGAATCAATTGATAGCCTCGAAACCCAAGACAATAAGTCAAACACAAAGCTGCACCCCAAACAAGGAAAACTCGAACGGGGGCAAAACTCCCACAACCAAACCGAACTGCCCAAGGGAGACACAACGCACAAGGGCTTCCGGCAAAGGCACCACCTCAAGGTTGTCTCTAACAACCAACTGTCTAGAAATAAAAGACCTAGATGCTCCTGTATCGAAAAGAGCCCCTCAACAGGGAAGACGACGAATGCACAAACCTGGCACACAACACATGTATCCTGAATCACAAACAACACACTAACATGCAATTTTTCCTACGCACAATGCACATAACACAATCTTACTACATCCGGCACACACAAAACAGTAAATAAATAAAATAACATACCCTCAACATTTTCCCTGACCCGGGGAATAGCTGCTAGGGCGAACAGGCGGTGCTGGGAGAGGGCTCTCTGACCACTACCAGACGCAGCGCTAATTGTCCTGAAGGCGCCCTCTGCGTACTGGTCCAGCCTTTCTGAGGACAAAGTCTAGAAAAGTGCCCCAATTGTCACAAGTATAACACACTATATGATCCCATCGATTTGTCTGACTTCTTGGACATTCCACGGGCTATATGTCCCTCCTGGCCACAAGTGAAGCAACCACTCCTATTTCCGTCTGACCACCCACCTAGGCTGTCTCTGTTGCTGCTGCTGTCGATGATCTCCTCTGGAACGTTTGTCGCCTCTGCGATCTCTGCCACGCGCCATCACCAAACAACCTCTACGAAAAAAATAAGAAAACACACATACCATACATCAAACAACACAACAAAAGTCCTAACTCCTCTACCCAATCCACTCAAGAAAGTGGTATACGATGATGTTCTATGTGAACCGGTAACAATGGCTCTGATACCAAGCTCTGTCACGCCCCGACCTGCCACGGGAATCGCAGCGTGCCGATGCGTGACCTACCAAGCACACAGGCGGATCGTAACCGGCCACAACATCATAATTATAACATTCTTGATACGATAAACAAACGAAAATAAAACTACGCTAAAGTTTGAACAAAATAGATATATATTTGATTCGCCCCGCCAGAGTCATAGCGACCAAACAGTATACAAACATTTAGTTTAACAATATAGTACATCTGAAACACAGAGGAAGCAAAACATACCCGTACAGGGTGGACACAACCCAAAAAGCTCAAAACACGCCTACAACGGAAATCGAGGCCTACGCGCCACGATCAGCAGGAACTCCAACACTGCTGCACTCCAATAGAAGCACACCCTTGCGGGGTCAGCAAAGCACAAAGCTAGCTGGTGCGAGCGAACTAAATACAAATAACGGAATAATAAACAAGGAAAATTCATGCCAGACAACAATAAATTAACAACCAGTTCTAAAGTCTAAATCACACCGTGTCTCTAAGGATAATGTTTCTAAGTTCAAGCAACAAACAACATATTTCAAATTCAACAATAACTACAAGTTTTCAATATATGCCGGTCATTTCACATGATTTAAACATAGTAAATATCAAGCAATGGAAATGAATCAATCTCATAATTCCTCCTAGTCTCCTAGGTATAGCAATGAAGTTGAAATCAGAAATCCTGTAAAATCCTGTATAAGTGTCTCATATCGTAGGTATCCGCATACCCTACGAATGTGTCTCACCCAGACACATCCACAACGTGCACCAGTACCACTTCGGGCTTGTTTGTATCCTAATGGGGTGCCATCTGCCAGGATACAAACTCAAACCTCCCGAACGACTGGCCTAACACGGCCAACCTAACATAATCCAAATCAAGCGCGCTGGGAGGGAAAGCGAGTAATCTCCAAAGCACGTCTCTCGGGACCCGTCCTACTGCACTCTATAGTGGCAAGTGCGTGCGGGAGCTCACCGCACCTCAGCAAGCTTGCCACATGCAATAGCGTCCACAATGTCAGGTGCGAGTCATCTCCAGCACCATCCAACTCACGATGCGAGCAAGCTCCTAAGCATCGGCACAACAGGCATTATAGCGGGGTAAAGACACTTATACTACTATCCACATGCACAAATGACGAGTCTGTACATAACCAGAGTAAAGACGTGCAATCATAAACAATTCGGCAATTTTATAAAACCACGACTATGCCAGGGTCCCAACATGACCCAAATCACCACAATAAATTTATTCGAGTCGCTTATCATACATGCTTAAGACTCGAAATCCACGGTAAAACATGATATGCTATGCAAACTCAACAACAAAGCATACAGGTCTCATGTCATTACACCAAAGCCTAATCACACCAAAATTACTAATCGATTTCATTCAAGTATCATGCTTTTCTGAAAATCCAATGCATAATTCATTCACACATAACTAACACAATCCTCGAAATCTGAAAACTCCGAATTTCAGATTCGGATTCAATTCTACACAATTGACGGTATAAAAAAAATTCATTTCAGGATTTCAAGTAATTATTTTATCAAAATAATATTATAGTTCCACTCACCTGGCGGAATGGATTTTCAAAACCCAATTCCTACCGGTCGAAGCTCCAAACACGCAAAATCACGAATGCAAGGCCACGAAAATTCTAAAACTGCAAGGCGGGCTCGAAAATGAGCAAACTAGCCGAAAACTGAAATAAATCAATAAATACAAGCGACGCGTGACTGAAAGGAATACTTACAGCCAAAAGGAAATCGGCAACCACCCCGCCGAAACCCAAGGTTTGGCGAAAACGCGCCGAAACCCTCCTACACCGGTCTGATCGCTACCAAACTGCACAACAATCCACAAAAGAGTCTGAGGACACTCAGAGTCACGAAAATGAGGCTCACCCACGCACCCAAAGCCCGGTTTCACGCCGAGGAACCCTCCAAACAAACATGCACCCTGATTTTTTGAAAAAAAAATTTGGCAACCCAAAACAGTCTTGCATGTTGGTTCTAAGGGCTCCCAAGGACGCCACCAAGGCCCTAACACGGCTGATCGGAGCTAAAAAGCCGATCAAACCTCAAACCCAAATGAAAACTGATTTTTTTTTTTTTTGAAAAAAAAACAGCAAAGAAATAAATAGGGGGAAGAGAGAACGAACCAGGAGGAGGAGGAGGTGAGATTGGGGAAGAAACCACCCCAAAAACCGTCGAAAATCCGTCGGAGAAATGGCGAGGCTCACTGCGACACTCGCTGGAACGAACAGAAAAAAGAAAGAAGAAAAGAGAAGAAGAAAGGGGAAGGGGAGGGTCGTGCTGTTTAAAGGGGTGGGTGGCTATGTGCCCCCACACTTTGCTAAGTACACCCGTTTAAAAACTTTTTTTTTTTTTTTTATAAAAACAGCAGGTCTCACACACAGTGAGTTCATAGGTAGAAAGAAACCTATCCAGTAATTGATTGATAGGTAAGTACTCAGCGGTCCAAAACCATAATGTGCATGAACCTGTTCAACCCCTAAACAAAAAAATAATTCATTACAAAGATTAAAAGAACTGAGTATCAAACGTGATTTAACATTGTTGAGACATGAAAATGAACCCAATTTCCACAAATGTATGATAAGGTAATGCAACTCATTACAGATTCATGATTAGAATATATCAAAACTGAAACATTGAGAGAAAAATACTTGCAACTTATTGACAACAACAAAAATTGAAGAAAAATCAACAAAATTAGCATAAGGGATTAACCACAGTTCAGAAAAATCTAATCTTGATTTATAAAAGAGAGTATCATCAGTAAAACCCACTATTCATTTCACAAATCTACACTAATCAAACCAATAAAGAAGAACACAAATTCCAGAAACCCCATTAACTAAATAATAAAAATCTCACCTTTAGAATCCAAGATTTCATTATATGACAGAAAATAGAGTCTGTCCGCAGAGAGAGAATGGGAGAGCAGAGAAAAAAAATAAAAGAAAAGGAAATAACTATCGAATGAAAGAAAGGAGTAAAAGAAAGAAAATTTTCTCTCCTTGGTAAACTTGCTGTTCAGTCACTACTGATTTTTAAGTTACTGCAGCACAATAACTTTGTAGATCAACGACATCGTGGTAGATCCATAGACTAACAAACAGTATTGATCCCACATGATATGAGGTTAGATTTTGAAGGGACATAAATAGTATCTTTCTCTGGTGCGTGACTAGTATCAATCAGCTCCAAATTCAAATCTATGTTCTATTTCACAGACGGAATAGTTAAAAGAAACACCCAAATATATGGGACTGGTTAAGCATTAAAAGTTAGATGCTCCAGTTCAGTTTGTACTCTTTCTTACAGTAGGGTGAGTAGTTCAAGACAAAATAGATGCCTTCTGAACTTACAGCTAAAGCTTCCCACATCTAATTTGTTTCCCACATCTAATTGGGCATATTTGAGAAAGATAGGCTAATTGCACATCCATAAAAACAAAGCTCACCATGAACACTTACATTGAAGAAAGAGTTACCAACTGATAACAATGAAGACTGTTTATAGCACAACTTAGTGACAAGATAAATACCTTCTCTACACTTCTAGAAGTGAGGGAAGTGACAAGATAGATACTTCTCTACACCTTGTTGCAAGCATATACCAGAGCATCAGCAAGCGTCAGCTGCCTTCGGCAACAATATTGTTGACCTGCAGAAAAAAATGATTCCAACAAATCAAACTTACATGGAGTTGATGAGATATTTATCAAGTGAGTTTGAAAGCCACCTTAACGAAGATTTCATGAAGCTTCTACACATATTTTCAATACCAAACAATGCTACATACAAGCTATCATTTAGGACAATCACATGGAGATCGCCTAATAAAAACCATGTTACTAATCTATTGTTAGTAGTTGAACTTAAAGTGTAACTGTTGTATTATTCACACATTTTACTTGGAAATATATGAAAGACTAAAAGAGAACAAAGATTGGCAATTTTGGCCCATGTTATTCGTCATCTAATAACTTAATCCATCATTATCACACATGTAGCTTTGAGGCCCAAGCCTTTGGCATGTGAAGCACAAATCGTGAACTACACCTTGAGGTACATATAACTAGAGATTTAGGAAAGGATAATACATGTATATGAGTAATCTCATTAAAAGTACTATCACTTCAACAATAACAATAGAAATGAACTCAATTGTTTTTCCATTGGAAGCTGTGAGAATATCTCCAGGTCTCACGCCTGTACCACTAATCATGTTTTCACATGCTGCAACAATGAAATGGACCTGGAGAACCAAAAATCAAATAGGTGTCAAAAACGTGCATTCAGTTTCCTAGAAATGAAGCATTCTATCTACAACCAAGACCAATGAAGATAGACACGGGGATAAACAATGACAAAGCATGCCTCTACTCCTGCAGGTTTTATTTGCCCAATGGCTTTTGTTGCACCTACAACAGCTGCAGAGCCTCCCATATATCAAATTTCATTGAGCTCGATCAAGCAGCCTGGTCCTGTCTTGAGTTGTAACCGCCATTGGTAACAATGAATGATCAATAAATTTTAAAAACTAATAATAATTCAAACAACCACATCAACAAAAAAATAAAGTAAGTTAACAAGAGAACACTAGTCCAAGGATTCTGAGTCTTCCATATTAGAACGCCCATTATTTTGTCCACATACGAGAAGTCCATCCCTCCAGTAGAGCTCTAATACTGGATGTAGTTAACAAGTTGTGCCTGAGACAATAATCAAGCTAGAGTGAGAACAAGACCAAGGGAGAAATCATGCACAAATGCAGGCAAGATGAAGATCAACAGATAACCTAGCACAACACATAGTGTTAGTAAACACTCAAATATTTTAGACTATGCCACTGCCCTATTCTCTTCATCTGTGATTGAGAATTCAGATCACATGGGCTTTAGGCAGAGAGCTCGAAACTCTTTTGCTGTAATTGTCGTGGACTGAATACTCAAGCTTAGCTTAAACTTTGCTTCAGCAAATCACCCAATATGACCTAGTCACTAAAAACTGCTCATATGTACATTTATATGGTACTTCTGAGGTAACTCTTTCTCTAGATGGTTGATTAATTTTCACCTTGTCGCATAATATGACTTCTGCTGCATAATCAACCTACTCTCTTTTTTATAGGCAGACAAGAAAATTTTATTTCACTAGGCAACAAAGGAAGGACAACAGTACTACAACCAGATGAAATTGAAAGTTATACTTCACATGCTTCACAGGATTAACACATTCTGTATAGCTTATTATATTTCACAGGGAATGGAGCCTGTTATAGCTTATTATGCTGAACAAAAAAAAAGTAAGAGAAGAGAAAAAACACATTCTAGATAAAGAATGTACATACTGTTTCTAACCCCTGAATAGGTACCCAGCAGCCTGTTCCTCATTGCCATTGAATAGTTTTTGTGCTGAACTACTGCATCCCTCCCAAAACCAAGCTCGCAGAGTTTCGACACTTTCACTTCGAAGTTGGATCTCTAGAACCATAAACATCATCAACAATTTGAACAAACTCTTTTTTTCTGGAGAAAATACCAAACATAAAAGTTAAGTAAATGTCAGAAAAAAAAATGAATGTATACATAGAACTGTTGGCTCAGCAACACCAAGTATAAGGAGTGGTTGTCCTCCATAATTGAGTGATGATGCCACAGATGGCTGTCGATGCAAGTGTCTGCACTGCAGCTAAAGATCCATCTGCAACAATGAATAAGTGTACATGCCATACCTCCAAATGTATTTCTTACATGGAAACAAACAGATCCACTAGCATTATCCTACATGTATTTCTTTCAAGTTGCTTGCCAAATGATATAACTGGAATTGCTGAAGCAAAAAATATGTATGTTGTTGGCGCAAGAATCCTGAATCACAAAAGGATGTCAATTACATATGGCATCAATTACGTAGATTATACAGTGAAACTCTCAATAACTTATCATGTAAAACATCATTAATGATGTTTTCTTAACATTAAGTGATAGAAAACTTTTAGTAAAAGAAAAACATCAGGATACATTATTAGAAAAGTCGGTTTCAGGAAGAAACTTTCTGATAAAATTAAAGTGACTTTGTTAAGACTTTGAAAAAACTGAAACAAAATCACATTTAACGATTTGCAAATGAATAGTTAGTTTGAACCTAACAGGAGAAGGTGAAGTAGTCATTGTTTCTGGACATTTTAAAATTTCAGAGTTCCATAGCCATTATGGCCTTCCCCCTATTCTTAATTGAGTCATATGATTCAGATGGTTCGATAATTATTATGGCGATTTGAGAATGATATGTTGACCCAGTTTTAAATTGCTTCTTAAACAGCCTGGTTCTGATTTTGATTAGTTGTTTTACAACATGTACTGGCTAGTAATTATTTTGTGTTTTAAATTAATTTGATTTTCAGAACTAGGGAATTCATTACCAATTAGTAGAAAACTAGTCAACAAAATCATTCTCTCCACTCAACATTAATTTTTAACTAGATAAACCCTAAGCCTCAACTTAATACAACTGGGTGATGTCCTTTCAAAACTCTCATGTTAGGCCAATCAGTTGCCTAGGTTACTAGATGCCAATAGATCCAACGGTTTCGTTAACATCATCAAAAAAGGTGGGGTCGAATCCATCAATGATTGCAGAATTCTAATGACATTGATGACAAATGGTTGAATACTATGTGAAAGAAACAAAGTTCTTGATTTGTACCAATTGCTTCATTTGAATCTGTTCCAATTTCAACAAAGTCAGAGTTGCATGGCGGTTCTATGGATCCTACTCAGTGCAGCACCATCACATGGATTTTATTAGTACTGTAAACCAACCAAAATATCTATTGGCGAAAAATAAATAATTATGAGAAGAAAAAAATCACACCTAGTTGCGCACCTATAAAACCATGGGTTTTAGACCAAGTTTGTGAAGAGATGAATACCAACTTCTTTTCACCTTTCTTCTTTAAATACCTAGTATCTTCAGTTTCTGCTTCTCCATCTTCTTGTTCTTGTCATTCTCATAATACCTGCAAAAGGAGGTAAAGAGAAGCAGCAATCATAAGATATGGCTATCAATAAGGATATTGAAAATGGAGGTCTTGATGTGTTGCAAGAACCATTTGTTCAACACAAAAAATTATTGGCTCTGATGAAGATGAGAGTGAAACATGCAGCAATGCTGGATCCATGGGGATGGTTAAAACTTGGAAAAGTATGTTGAGGCATCTTATCGTAGTTAAAACTTGGACTTAAAGTTAGGTCTAAAAATAGTTATGTTGAGACAGCTTCTAAAAGTTAGGTCTTAAAGTTAAAACTTGGAAAAGTTATGTTGAGGCAGCTTCTAAAATCTAAAAATAGTAGATTTAGGAATATCCAAAGATATACCATATAAATTCTGTTATGATGAACACATATTTGACAAGGAAAAATCGGATTCAAGCTGATGAGAAACAATACGCACCACTGTGCGACAATTCTGTTTTTTCTTTTCCCTTTTGGTTTTTTCTCTTTTATATTTCATATTTCTTCCTATTCATAATCAAACTTTATTCGATATGTCAGTTACATGAACTACTGCATCATGTTAATGATATCAAGCTAATATTATAATGTGAAAATTTTTACAGAAGCAACAGAGTAGTTCACTTACTGGAATTGGAGTTGCATATTTACAGGAAAGTGTGCATTGAATGGCTGAAAGGGTCTCTGGTGGTATGAGTGCCATTATTTGGTTCTTGACCATTCCCATGCACATTTCTATCTCTCTATATATTGGAGATGGCAGAATCTAATATCTGGGCCGCTTCAGTTGGTGGATATTGTCTCTCAGAACACGCCTATTCGTTTAAATAACAAGTAACATGTCAGAACAACAACTATTTAAAAATATACAAAAAGTTGTTGCTCTTGACTCTTTTCAGCTTTTGGATTATGCATGCATGCATTTAAGGAACACACGCACACATGTCACAGAACCTAAATGGAATTGACTAAAAAAGCACAGGACAGATAATTCAACCATATTCAGCACATGTTGTAAGTATGGTTCCTATATACCTGTATCATGAGCAAAGTAGCAACACAGGAGGATATGAGGCCTAAGGGATTTGTGCTTCAATGCTTCTCCAATATTTTTTAGAGCATCCTCTCCTTCCTTAAAAAGGACATCACTTGGAACAATCTGTTAGTGGCAAGATCATTGCCCGATCATGGTGATGCTGCACTAGTAATTTGGCTAGTCACTATCACTACTGTTCTTGCATCTGAAAAATATAAATAAGGAGAGATCAGATAACTTTATGAAGGATCTGAATTTCAGACTCTGAATGATCAGGCAAAAGATAGTTTTTGTACTAACATCTTACCCTTCCATGGCTTCTTTTTTCGCTTGACAGTCAGAGCATAAGAATGGGCCATTCCAAGGACACGCTTTTCCTGGATTGATGAACCAGCATTCACCGATGTTCCCTTGTTCGGTTTTATTTCTACTTGACAAACGCACACATGAACAATTTGAACATGTTGCATAAGGGATACTCTGTATTTAACCTGTGATTCACATAAATGCATCAAGATTCTGATAATTAGATTATCCACAAACAAATGCATATATCAGTTTTGAAGAAGAAAAACTTTTATAGAAAGTGTGATCAAGCTTGCCAAACAATCAATATTCAAGGAACAAAGAACAAAGAAGAAACAAAAAAGGTTTCTTGCCATTAGAGAAATGTGGTCTAAACTGAAATCTTCATAACAATCATTATGACATAAATAAATATGGTTTTTATCGAACCTGGGCTTTGTAGAGAGGTAAGAGTTTGGGAAGATTCTATAGTTGAGAGTGGCAATAAATTCCCATATTGGTGATCATTGGAGAGCTGAGAATCGCGAAAGAAGCTGAAATGCAAGATAACAATCTAATTGGGGTTTGAGTTTCGCAAAACTCACTTTTTTCAAGACTCAAAGAAAGCGTAAAACAAGAACCATAAAAGGAAGAAAAAATGACTTACTTAGAGATGTCTGAGTTCAGCATCTGAAATTCGTTCCTAAAATAAGACTTACTATTTCTTTGCGAATGATTTCCATTTTCTCCGAGCCTTCTGCTTTGAATTTCTTCTTGTAGTACCTTTCCCTCCATCCATGTAAACCCAATCTGACCTGCATAAATATGTGCAAACAACCTCTCAGATTTACAAATTATAATTATTTTCATCCTTTCAGAGCAGTACTCTGTATACATGAAGCAGGAAGTACTTCACTATTACATACACGAGAAATTCAAAAAGTGAAAGCACAGACCTTGTCTGTCAATAATCACCATGTTTGAATAAATCACCCTTCTCACATATCATATCCTTTAGCTGTCGTTTCAACTCATTCGCGTTCTTCACAACCTAGAAGACAACACAAAATATTTAGATTGAACTCTTAATCAAGTGGTTCCCAAAAAATTTCATGTGAACATAACAGGCACCAAATTCCAAATATAGCATTATAGTTATATAAGAATTAGCATACATCATCATCATCATCAAGTATTGAACAAGCATAACTATTATGACAAGGCAGTTTGCATATGATGGAAAAGACATCTTAACTAACTAAGCATATGATGGAATGTTGAGATCCTAAAGCTTTTTAAGGCATTGGAATGCGTCATTAAAATGCTTGATTCTCTCAAAACAAAATTAACTCGTTAAAATGTTTCAACTTCTTAAAAATAATTCCTTTTTATTCTTGAGCATGCAGTGCAACAATTTTGTGCAAAACCAGACTGGAAAGCTTAGATCTAAATGGTAAATGCATTTTCCTAAGATCAATAAGAAATGACTGAAAAAAGAAAGGGAATGCAATTTGTAAGAGATTTACCAATTGAAACCAGAGCTCCTAAGGGAACTACCATAATTTGTTCACATTAATCATATTTCTATTATTCTATTTTATTCAGGATACACTTTGAAGTTTATGTGATCTTCTTTCATTTGTCACACTGATAGTACTCCTAGACCATTTCATGAAACACCTTCCTAATGTCATTCTCGATTCTTCTTATTCAAAACCAACTTCAACATCAAATCATTTCTATCGAGTTTCCCAAATCAAGATTTGGCAAAGTGATTCAGAGCAGTTCCATACTTCAGTGATTATCAAAACAGAGTCTATAGATCAGAAAAAACATATACCAATGCCACAATGAAGATTATAGACACAAACAGATATTGAGTGCACAGGTAAGAAAGCTCCTAAGGGAACTACTGTAATTTGTTCCTATTAATCTTATTCTATTCAGTTATCCTATTTCATTCAGACTGACTTGTCCTCGGCCATTTCATCAAACGACTTTCTAATATTATTCTTGATTCTTATCTAAAACCAACTTCAATATCAAATCAACATCCATCAAAATTCCCAAATCAAGATTGAAAATAGCAAAATGATTCAAAGCAGCTACATACTTCATTGACTTCAACATCCTTCATAACTGAGTCCATTAGATCAAAAGAAATGCATACCAACGTCACAGTGAAGATCACATACACACACAGACATTGATTGCTTGCATAGACAATTGACTTCATATAAACTATTTTTCAATACCCAGATCTCTATTTTAAAAAAACCCATCTCAAATCCAACAAATATAAGCATGGGTACACTTGAAACACAAATAAACACCACAAAAATAACAAATCAACACAAACACACCCACCGTGAAGGGGAAACAAAAAAAGTAGAGAATCAGCAAATTGAATGCACTTACCACAAACAAGATATCAGCTTTTTGCAACCAAGTTGAATTTCTGGCCTTCAAATTAGTATCCAATGGACCACTTCTTCAAAGTTTCCAATCCCAACTCTTGAAGCACCCAATTAGTAGAATAAGTAAACCCCAAACCTCCAAAACCCTAGATCAGAAGATAAAACACATCAAAGATTTAACAAAACCATCAAATACAAAACTATGCTCTTGTGCATAGAAATCAGGCGAGGCGAGGTGACGGCGAGAGGAGAGGCAAGGTGGGAGAGCTGCGTTTGTGAGGGATGTGTTGCGTTTGTGTGAGGGAGAATTGCGTTTGAGGGAGGAGATGAAATCGTGAGCCAAAAACGTGAGGAATGACTTTCGCCCTCCCGTTCGCGAGAGTTGGGGGGAGATGGAGCGGGAACCCAAATTTTTTTCGCCGAGAAATCGAATCGACTTCTCCACACATCCACGTGCAACACACGTGCAATGTAGCAAAGGTTTTAAGCCGTTGGGCACTATAGCCACGGCTAAAAGCCGTGGCAAATACACCAACGGTTTAGAAACGTGGCCAAGCCTTTTTTTAGCCACGGTTTTTGGCCGTTGGCCATTATAGCAACGGTTTTTTGCCATGGAAAATAAACCAACGGGTTAGAGCCGTGGCCACCTCCGTGTAGCTAAACACCTTTTGGTGTAGTGATTCTCTTCTGTCTCATGAGAGAATTGATCGCTAGGAACTAAGTAGTCAATTGTCTGTCCATTGGAAGTGTCTATCTCTCGAGACAAGTCATTTGCTGCTACTGCGGAATAGTTTCTGCTGTTACAGGAACTTCAAATTTTTCCTCCAAGTGTTCCAATTCTTCAAAGACATCAATAGAACGAGGATTCCCTTCACTATCGCTCTCCCCCTAAAGGGAAGACTGGGAGACTCCCCCTGAGTAATATGGCTCAGATTCATGGAATGAGACATCAAGAGATATATGCATTCTGTTAGTGAGCGGGTCATAACACCTGTACCCTTTTTGGATATCTGCATAACCCACAAAATACATTTCGTCGCATGGGGATCAAGCTTGCTATGGTGTGGTTTTGGTATGTGGACATAGGCTGTGCACCCAAACACTCGGGGCTCCAAATTAAGCATAGATGGGATGGACAAAAGTGTATGAAGCTTCTGATGAGGATTCTTGAACTCAATTACTTGTGAGGGAGTATAGTTGATAATAAATACTGCAGATTTCACTGCTTCACCTTAATAGGATCGAGGTACATTCATGCCAAACAGGGAAGCACGAACAACTTCCAACAACTGCATGTTCTTTCGTTATGCTAAACCATTATGTTGAGGAGTATCAGTATTGGAGGTTTGATGACGAATTCCATTTGACCGGCAAAATTCAGATATAGGGACATTAACAAACTTTCCACCATTGTTAGATTAAAACACTCTGATGGATTGTTGGTACTGTGTCGCCGTCATTTTGTAAAAATCAGTAAACCTTCCAAATACCTAACTCTTTCATTTCAGTAATGACACCCAGGTCATCCGAGTGCAATCATCAATAAAAGAGACATAATATCGAGCTCCAGACAAATAAGGAATTTTTGTAGGACCCAAACATCTGAGTGAATTTTCATAAAGGGAACATGACATCTATGAATACTTGGCGAATAGGGAATATGGTGGCTCTTGGCCAGTTCACAAATGTCACAATGAAATTTCGAATCACTAACAACCGAAACAAATGAGGTTGCAACTTCTTAAAATTACGAAAAGACGGATGACCTAAACAGCGATGCCATAACCATACTACCTCCTTCGCCTTATCGACCCTAATGACCTGATTAGCTTGACCCAAAAGATTCTTGCGTTTCTCTCCCGTCTCTGTCAGATCCAAGTAGTACAGTTTCCCCCTTCTAACACCATAACCAAGAATCTGCTGAGCCAGAATGTCCTGAAACACACAGAAAGATGGATAGAACATCACAATACATGCAAGTGTTCGAATAATTTGACAGACGGACAAGAGGTTATAAGCTAGTGATGGAACAATTAAGACAGATTCAAGAGGCGCCGTTGGTGCACTATTGGTTTATGACATAACAAAGAGGCACACCTATCAACAAAGAGCAACAAGAAGAAGAGATCACACACAGTGTGGAGCAATGTTCTTCATGAATTGCAGCCAACAGATCGCAACAACTTCAGACTATGTTCTTCTTCAACCTGGCTCTGATAGCATGTAGAAAGAAATACTTCAATTTTGTATATAATTCATTTTCCAATAGTGGTATATATACAATAGGGTTTCTTGTCTTACAACAAACAATTATAGAATATAGAAACTAGGTTACCTAAATATGAATTTAGAATATCCTATATATATATATGTTTCTATAATCTATAATTAGAATATACAGCTTTCTATAGTGGGTTCCTGTGCAGTCGCAAGAATCACTCATCTCACCAGTGAACACACTGTAATTTGCACAAAACCCTGATCTGGAGCCAGCTGTAGCGCTGCATGCATCTCCATTTGATGTCAACCCCATTGGCAATCTTTTGCAGCTGGTTCGGTTGCTGCCATGATATTCATACATCAAAAATAAAATGAAAGAAATTAGATGTAACCATGATGTTATAGTAGTGCACCCTCTGTAATGAAAAATGACAAAACTACTGTAGCCACCATATTATTTTCACTAATAGATGCATCTCATATTTCAGTTTATGTCAAGAGGATTTGCATCCCCGCGATCATCTTGACGAGAAATTCATACGTCAAAGTTCAAACCATCGTGGCAAGATAATGATTCTCACTATACATGCATGAATTTCATGCACATATATTTAATAGGTGATGTATCACCAAACGTGGATCGTTGATATCATTCAAGGCTTTTACTATTATTTCTATATTTCTGTTACATTTAGAGGGTGTTTTTTTTGCTTCTGAATGGAGTCAAAAGTCTTAATAAGAAGTGGACCACCTTGTTTAGAGTGTTTGTTTTTAGTTCTGATCAAAAGTTTTATTTCTGATTGGAGTAAGGGCAGTGTTGATCACTTAGCACCGAGTGCTGAGTAAAAATTATTCCAATAATAACTTTAACATAATTTTGTAATGACAATTGTTGCCCCCATCTTCTTAAAAATAAGTAGGGCTAAATTTTGATGGCACATTTTCATTCTCTTCACCAAGCACGGTGGTTCTACCTACCTTCACAAGGACTCGGTAAGAAACTTAATTCATTTTATCTCCTTCATCTTTGTTTCTTTATCTGTATTTTCAAGTTTTTCTTCATCTCTTCAACTCTCCCGAGCAAATTGATAGTGAACAACCACAATTGTCTTAAGTATTTGGATCACGTGAACAAATCGATATGGTTAATTTACGATATCGTATTGCAAAATGAAATATCATAAGAAATTTGGTTTGATAATTTTTTTAAATGTACTTGGTCATATTTCGATATTCTTGTAATGAACGGTATAGTAACATCCTCTAGGATTTCAATAATTATTGAGTAAGATTTTAAGCACAATATTTATGTCATAAATTGTTTCAGCTCAGGGGGGCAAATTTGTCAAACAGTTCTCATTCAGCACCTAAAAACAAACACCATTTAATTTATAACTTCGAATCAGCAGCCAATTCAGAATCAAACAAACAGTTCATTCAGAACTTCTAACGCCAGTTAGAAGTTAGCTTCTAAGCACTTACAAAAAACAAACGCCCTCTTATTGATGTATCATCAATAATTTGTTTTTATCTTTCTTCTAAAGCATTTTTCCAAAAATTCTCTCATCTATTTTTTCCTTTTACTTCATTTATCCATTTCCCTTTTTTTCCAAAAGTATTTAAAATTTTTAAAATTGTCTGTTGGGATCAAAACCCCAAATTTATTGGAGCAAAATTGATCCGCTCTGACCCAATGCACTGCCAACCCACATTTTTTTTTAACTTCACTTTTGTGTTTTGAGTACATCAAGATCGCCATGTTTTGTACATAATTCATGGAGATATTAAACAAACAAGCCTTAGTTACTTGTGAAATGAAAGGTACCTCACTTCTGATTACTTCACCATTTTTATTTCTTCATGTTATTTTTAGTGTAATGTTCAGAAAATTCATTCTGATCACTTCACCATTTTTATTTCTTCATGTTATTTAATCTTAGGGTTATTTATTTTCGGGTTTAGAGATTGACATGATGGTTTCAAAATAATGTTCAGAATACACTCGTGTTGGTTTAAGCATTTTACATAGGCACACAAGTGTTTGATAAATTAACTGTGAGAAGATGCCTATGTGGTTTGAGATTGTTAAAATGTAGGAGATTGGGGTGGGAGCATCTAATAATGCGTAAAATCACTGTATCAAGTTCAAGTTTAGAGTTTATTGCAGTTATAGAGTATGGATTAATTGTTCATGGAAGTTTTGACTTTAAATGTTTATAGTTTTTTCCCCAATCATCTGGTAACAACTGCGCCACTTCCTCTTTTTTTTTAAATTTAGGTTAGTGCTTCTCCACAACAGGGATTAGTGATTATTGTGCTTGGGTGATATATTTGTTTACATGCGTGTTATAGAATCTAAAGTATGCTAATTAGTTATTCGATCCGTGAATAAGAGTAACAAATTTGCCTATAAATCACAAGGCCATTTTGCAGTAGCCCATTGTTTTCTATTGGATTGAGATATTTTAGAATGTGGTTTGGTAAGAGTGTCATTGTACTAATTTAGATTGACTGTTGAACATTGTTCAAAACCTAGTAACAAGGTTCTAGTTTCACCAATATATGCCTTATTGCCATGTCTCTGAGTCTAAATGTAGTATATTTCTAAGGTTCTTTTGTTGTAATTCATTG
Source organism: Berberis thunbergii (assembly GCA_003290165.1). Lineage (NCBI taxonomy): Eukaryota > Viridiplantae > Streptophyta > Magnoliopsida > Ranunculales > Berberidaceae > Berberis > Berberis thunbergii. Next base: position 114,408 of record QNQO01002385.1, read on the forward strand.
AATGTTATTATTTATTTTTTATTTACTACCAAAGGCATTTACTACCAAAGGCATGTTGGGTTTGGAGCCTCCAACCCTCTTTGTCACGCCTTGATTTTGAAAAAAACGAAAATCCTAAAATCCACGTAGGATTATCCGTTTCCCCTAAAACCCGGGACGTGAAAATTCAATAACAACAGAAACAAATAGTAGCAACAACTAAACATGATTTAGTTACTGAAACAAATAAAAATCTAACTCGGAGAGAATCTGACGTTGCTAGCTCCACTAACGGAACTCCAGTAACGTTGTTCAAAGTCTCCAAACCTGAAAGGCTAATCGGCTACATTCCAAAGGAATGTACCCAAGAAGCAAAAACTCACTTGGGTCAGCAATAAAGTTGGTGTGAGAAATCTTCATCCCCAAATCAATAAATCCGCACATGACAACATCAAAATAAACAAAACAATAAATAATCACACCATCAGGTAGTTCCTCAATGAGGCAAAGGTGTCATCATCCTAACTATATAAATTGACTATGGCAAGTCTGACCTGCAGAAATATGTGTAAACTTGTCATCCTGCATGAAAATGTTAGAAGCAACCAGATAATATTTCTAAGTTATCAGTCCTCACAAATGTGATTTATTTTCAAACAATGATACAATTCATAGTCATATTAGACTATTATTGAAATATTAACAAAACACATTTTCTACCTTTAGGAAGACATGTAGTTCTCATTCAATAGTTGAATGAGCATTTAGTTTCTTCCTTTAAGGTAATCATGTACATACATAAAAAAATCTCGCTTCTTTTCCACAATCGCACTATCCTCCTTGTGTCGAACACACCTCACCCAAGTGTGCCTCCTTGCTTTCGAACCACTCGGAGCGTACATGTTCCTAGTAGGGTGCCACATCGAGGAACATGTCATCTCACCCGACGTTCGATCCAGGGCAATCATTTCCTAACTCTACACGTACAACCGAACTCACATGGAACGTTGCACCGATATGCAAGCAAGTCTGCATACCCATAATTCTATCTCACGTATACAAGCAAGTCTGTATACAAATCACATTTTTTTTTCAGAAATGTGGAAAAGAGCATAAAAAAAACAAAAACTCAAAACTCTTTTATGGTGACACTTTGTCAACCATAAATATATCAACCACAGTATCCACCATTCTTTTGGGAACAATAATATTTCATAAATAAATTTTCTATACCCAACAGGGATCAAACTCATTCAATATAAGATTCATATTCCTATGACCATGAAGAATGTCACACTTTCAATCATAGCTCCTTATTGAGTCTAATTCAAGCCATGAAATAAAACATCATTACTTAATAATATTATAAAAGTAACAAAAAAAAACACATTTAATGAATTGGATCAATTGTTGTATCAACACACTCCGACAGGTTAGGTTGGGCTTAAAACATAGCAAATTGACAAAAACCCTATATAATCACATTGGAGTCGGTTCTTGCTTTTAAATATGTTACAACACATTTTAGTTGTTTGAAGTTTCAATTATGTGTGTATCCCACCTTCATTTCGAATGCAATGTCGCCTCTGTCCAAACTGATTATAATATTAGATGGTCATGCCTTCAATACAAAATGGCTGACCTTGAGAAGTCTGTGATGATATGCACATGTAAAAAAATGAACTATCTTCCCTTATACTGCTAGAAGCAATTCAGCACACCCACTAGTTAATAGAGAACAGAGAGGACATGTGTAAATGCATATGGAAATGGAATACAAATCAGGAAGATTTACTGTCTTTGGCTCTCACCTTGAGCTCCGCACTCTTCTAATAAAACAATGCTCAAGGTTTTCAGTTTTGCATTAAAAATTTCATCTTTGTTAATAGAAAAAGAAAAACAAACCCCAAAATGCAACTAATAAGAAAACCCCAAATGTTGAACAACCTGCAAGACAATAATGAATACTGATCATATGGGATGATTAAATAATCAAAAGATCTATTAACAATCCCAATCGATAGCTCAATAACACAAAAATTCCAATCAATTGGATTATAACACAATACAACCTCATACAAAAAAAAAAAAAAAAATCAAAGAAAACAAACAATACCCAGACTCAAACACCAACCTAAATCCACCCCATGATGAGCTCAAATCGTCAAATATCTCATCCTACAATGATCTTCTGAATAAAGAGAAACAGATAAGAAGAACTCATATAGAGAATGAAAGAAGACTCACATACAAGAAGGGAATGGAGAAAACTTACCATTCTAATCGCCACATCAAGCCATCACCACCAGTCAATTCAAACAAGCACACTCACGCCACCGTCCACCTCTCGCCCTCCATTTCTTCCCTCGCACAAACCCCTTTCCCCGTCAGCCACCATCAAAAGAACGTGGAGCAGGAAGGAGAAAAGAACAAGGAAGAAGGAGAAAAGAACAAGGAAGAAGAAAAAAAGGTTTTATTTATTTTTATATATGGTGGGTGGCTATTCGCCCCCATTTAAATTCAAAGGGCAGTCCATTTTTTTAACTTCACAAAATAAAATCCTAATCATTAGTTTAATAAAAGCCCAAAACCAAGCTCAAATACAATTGAGTAACAACCCATCAACATTAGTAATGGCAAATAGAAAAAAAATATTTTTCCAAATAATTGAGATTTCAATATATGCCACAATTAATAAATAAGAAATTTTTTTCTATTTATTTAATTAGGCAGCTATTACAATATATACAACTCAAAAGAATCTTGTCCCGAGATTCGGTAGAGGAAAGAAAGTTAAGCGAATTTCAAAAAATGCAACTTGTCAAACGAAAGAAAATTTTAAAATAAAAATTCAATTGAATTTTTAGTTGCATAAATTTTAATTGTCATTGAAAAAGTAGAAATGTTACACTCTTATTGTACCAATGGAGAACATGGAGAAACACAAATGAAAAAAAATAAAAAAATAAAATGCAACTAAAAAATAAAATTGTGAGCAACTAAAATGCAGCATTATTAAAGACATTCGTAGATAGGTGTTTTTTTTTTATTATTTTTTTTTTTTTAAACCTCTAGAGGGGAGGGGCAGATATGGGATGCCAGACCTTAATTAATTATCAAAAAATTGACTTACATTCTATACGGGGGTGCATTACGACTTTACCCGTATTAAAAACCAAGCAGAAAGCGATAAACAGGTTATTGTCTGAATTTAGGATTTGTCTTCTTGCTTCGAGAGGACCTTCGAGGAACATCTGCCGTGGGAGTCTGTATTGTGGTAACTTCACGGTCTTTTTCACTAGAGTTTTGCCCACCTTTGCTGCTGCCTCTTCAAGTGAAGTTTGCATTTCAGCGAAAATTGATTCTAGCAAGTCATCCATCATTGGCAACCAAACTGTTAGCCAATCTATTTGATTTTCTATAAATATGCACTATGTAAAAACATGCTATGTGGAAAATTTAACCATATCAAAAGGTTCTTAATTTAATCAACAGTAGATGAGACTGTCCACGAGCTTCCTTTTATCTTCAGCCAGACTATGTTAGTGGGGTTTTTTTGGGTGAATTTGTTCTAAAGATGTGTGTTAACTGTGCAAATTAAATGTGAGAGGAGGGTGGCTTTTATTTTTGTGTGATTTGCAAATGAGTTTTGTTTACTGGATTGTGTTTTTGGTGAGTTTCAATATGTTTTTCTTTTTTATATCTTGAATTTGAAGATCTACTTGTCCAACTTTTGCGCAAGATTTTGATGTAATTAAGAAGTTGTGCTTTGCTTACAAAGAGAGAGTGTGGAAGGCATAGATGGTAAATAACACATTTGGAAAGGTCTTCAGGAATATGTCTATTTAGCTCTGTAACTATGGAGGTATTGGGTAGTTGTTTGTGGTTATTTTTCTTATTTGTTACGCCATCTTTGTTGTTAGTGTTATTTCTTTTCTTCTACTGTTTTTTTCCTCGTTCCTTTTTTTTTGTTTACGATGCCTACTGGGGACATGTTGGTTGGTGATCAGCTTTCTATTTGTGAAGCTCATTTTTCCCCAAACAAAGCCTCTCAGACTACATGGATAATGTCTGTTCCAACTATTCTTTGTCTGACGACCTCGAATGCAAAGGCAACAATCCATAATTAGTTGGTGATTTTAATATACTTTTGAGACTATAATTTGAAGACTGGAATTCATGGGTTTCTTGGATTTTTTTTTTCATGAATTTTTTATGCTTTAAGTCAAAGGCTAGTGTCCATGACTTTTTCATCATCCATTGCGCCTATATTTTGAAGGCTATAGCCCACGACGTTCTTGGATTTTTCCATAATCTTTTAATGCCCAAATTCAAAGGAGTCGATGATTTTCTAGATTTTTTCCTCAACCTTTGACACTATATTTCGAAGGATTTAACCACAACTTTCTTGGATTTTTCCCTCAACTTTTGAGACCTATATTCAAAGGCAGTCCACGATTTTCTTTATCAACCTTTGAGACTATATTTCGCAGGCTATAACGCACGAGTTTTTTGGATTTTTTTTGTCATCAACTTTTGTGGTCCAAATTCAAAGACTGCAGTCCACATATTTCTCGATTTTTTTCTTGGATATTTTGTATCATCTGTAAAGTTCAAATGCTATAATCCATGATTTTTAAAAAAATCATTAACTTTTGAGGCTCAAATGCAATGACTATGATCTGTATTTTTTTTGGCGTTTGACGCTATATTTTGAAGATTATTACCTATGAGTTTCTTGGATTTTTTTTATCAACTTTTGAGGCTCGAATTCAAATGTTATACTATACGATTATCTAGATTATTCCATATACTTTTAAGGCTATATTTCGAAAACTATAATCTGTGAGTTTCTTGACATTTTTATCAACTTTTGAGACCCTAATTCAAAGGCTACAGTCCACGATTTTTGTATTTTCTATTTTGTCATCAACTTTAGATATCATATTTTTAAGGCTATAACCCACGACTTTCTTGGGTTTTTTTCCATCAACTTTTTAGAGCCAAATTTAAATGATCTAATCCATGATTTTGCTTGATTTATTTCATCAACCTTTATGCGCAAATGCTACCAGTCTCACCAGCCTCATGTCTGCATGTCATGACTTTGCAAGAATTGCCAACCAGTGAACCCCGGTGCCACTTGTGAAAAAATCAAGAATTATAACCTTTGAATTTGGAATTCAAAAGTTTTAAAAAAAATCAAAATAAAATCACACACATGTTATGGTTCACGGTTTTCTCGATTTTTTCATCAACCTTTAAGACTATATATTTAGGCTCTGCTTGATACACCGTAATGTAATGATTTTGCATTCTTTTATGGGCGGTTACACAAATATAGGCGTTTGGTACGATTTGCAAAAAACAGTTTATAGAATTCAAATTCCACGCCTCCTTTTCTTGTAGTTAAGTAGTCCCACAAATCTTTACGAGTTAAAATCTCTCGTAAAACTTTGCAAGTTTCACTCTTTCCTTCTACGTCTACTTAGACAGTCCAATTTTATAAGGAAACAAGTTTTTTTAGAACTTTTTTTAATAAAAATAATTAGAATTCTTTTAGAACTCTTTATAAGGAAACAACTTTTATTATTATTATTTAAGAACTTTTTTTTATAAAAACGAATAGTAGTAGCGAGAAGAGTGGGTTGATTAGATATGTTTTTCATTTTTTATGTAGTTGGTTAGGGATGGCAGTGGGCGGATTTTCACGGAAATCCGCCTCACCCAATCCGTATGGGGTAGATTTGGATATGGTTAAACGGGTTTCGGGGCAGATACAGATATCCAAACAACATCCGTCGAATATTCGAGGCGAATAGGGATTTAGCCATATCCGCCCCACGGATATCCATTTAGATATTGATATTACAAAAGTACCCTTGACCTTATAAAAGCAAAAAAAAAAAACCAACATTTCATTTAGCCACGCACCTCTCTCTCACTTCTCTTCAGTTTTTCTCACAGAGTCACATACAATAGAAGAGAAAAAGAAGAAGTCTTTGGCTTCTCCTCTTTCAACCAAAGCTTCTCTGCTCGGTTCTCTTGGCCAAAGCTCTCCTCTCTTCAATATTAACACTGCTTCTGACAAGGCATGGGTGGTCTCTTGGTCGGTAGCTTCAAGGTCTGTTGGTTCCACAAAGGCAACTGATTTTTTGGTGGATTTTCAAGCCGTTTAAACTAAGGTTACATGCATGATCGAGCAAGATCAGGCAAGATTTGTACGCCAACAGGGCGATCTTTAGCTTATTGATCTCTGCGGTGGTGAAGGGACTGAGGAGGAGGAGCAAGAGGAGGGTGACGAGTGCAAATTTGTCCATTTGTTGAAGAGATCTGTAGATTTGTGATGGTAGTGTTTTGGCGTGGTGAGAAGGAGATTTTGCGGTGGTGGTTCTTCTCATTTCTCCAAATTTCCCATTATCTGAGAATAGGGTTACTACTGTTATGCTGGGTTTTTTTTTTTTTTTTTTTTTTTGTGGTGGTGGTGTTGTTATCTCCTTTTCTCAAAAATATTTCATTCCATTTATTGTTGTTGCACACAAAGAACCCCAATCCGGGTTACTACTGCTATTGATGTTGAGAATTTTTTTATTTTTTTTACTGGTGTTATTGATGTGGTTATGAGAAGACTTTTTTAATCAGATATTCGGGCGGGGCGGATATCCATCAATCCGTCCGGATCGGGTATTGTTTTTTAAATTTTGTGTAAATGGATATACGGGGCGGATTCGGACCGTGATCTCCAACGGGGCGAGGAGGGATTTGTCCAAATCCGCCCCATTGCCATCCCTATAGTTGGTGTTTGCATAAATGCAATATCCAGGCCAACCAAGCAAACATTGGGTGTATGCATGTTTTCATTAATTGCTACAAACAGTTGTAAATCAATGCACTATAAATTAAGGCATATGCAAACTAATATAAATGAAAAATTTTACGGTGTTCCAAGTGAAGAGCCTTAAAGGCTATAACCTATGAGTTTCTTCGATTTTTGTACCATCAATTTTTTACACAAAATTAAAACCTATATAATCCATGATTTTCTAGATTTTTTTTGTCAAATTTTTAAGGCCTGAATGCAAAGGTTGTCCAAAATTTAGTCGGTGATTTTCATATAACTTTGAGGCTATATTTAGAAGACTACAACCCATGAGTTTCTTGGATTTTTTTCCATCAATTTCTTATGCTTTAAGTCAAAGTCTATTGTCGATGATTTTTTCATCATCTACTGCGGCTATATTCAAAGGTTATAGTCCACGATTTTCTTGACTTTTTCATCAACATTTGACACTAAATTTAGAATGATATAACTCACGATTGGCTTTGATTTTTTTTTTTCGTCAACTTTTAAGCCCGGACTTCAAAGGCTACATATAGTTCACGGTTTTCTGAAGAAAAAACTTCTCAATTTTTTCATCAACATGTGTAACTTAATTTTGTTTTTCTATACACAATATCATAAAATAAAATATTTTTTTTTAAAAAAAATCAGACCTCCCCCATTGCCTACATAAAACAGATGAAGTCCAGTCATCACCACCACCACTTGAATCTGGGCTATAGCCCGTAAACTACTTGTCTGGATTCGTCCCCATTAGTTATTGGGCTTGGGCTCTTTTGGGTATGGTAAAAGGTTGTTCCACACCTGAATTCGACAATTTCAAGATGAGGAGATTGGTACATGCTCAGGTGTGGGTGAAAATGCTCAGGTATGGTAAAAGGTTGTTCCACCACCTGAAAGTATGGTAAAATACTTCTACAGTAAAAAAAAAATACTTCATTCATCATACGTACAAAAATTATATCAAAAAATTACAAAAAAAACCTTACAACAAATTACAAAAAAAAATCTTTGATCTGAGATCTAGAAGAAGAAGGCGGATATGAAGAATCCTGATCTCAATCTCAAATCTGAGATCCGGAAGATGAAGGCGAATCTGATCTCAATCGTA
>QNQO01002386.1:0-122510 GCA_003290165.1 Berberis thunbergii
AAAAATGATAAACAAAAAACAACAAAACTATGCCTACAGAGAACAGGGAGCAAGTATAAAGAGTGGAAACATTAAAAAAGCACACATAAAAATAAGATTCCTTCGATGACTATATAAATATAATATATGTAATATAACATATAATTATTTGTTCAATTTTTATATCCAATGATATTTCTCCTAGAGATAACTTTGAAGAAAATTAAATTTGTATACTGTTTGCTTTATTTCTTTCTTCGTTTTGTGTTTCTCAATTATACATGTATTGTACCTAAGTGCCACTGTTATACCGCACGAGTGATTTAATACATATTCCATGCAGATAGTGCAAACTTACAGATTTTGCTGAGCAAATCACTCTTCAACTTTTCAAAATTACCAATAATAACCAGTGTAACAAACCATAATGAATTGTAGGATCACGTGATGGATATGCTTGTGTCTGCCCTCAAATATTCTTCTACTTTTCTCCTTCCACAGAGTCTGATGCGGTGAGAGCTATTGCAGATGCAACTTTTTGCTAATTGGGAAGGCAAACGTGCAAAGAACTTCAAATGGTTGTAGCTTACAATTGTAAGTCAGAACTGCATACAACTGTCTCAAAGATACAGGCTTGGTATAATCAAAACTGCCGTTTTCACTGGTCATACGCATGATTCTAACTTATAGTCACAAAGATATGCCTATTTGAAGTTCTTTGCACGTTTACCTTCTCAATTGGTCAAAAAATGCATTTGCAATAGCTATCATTGCATCAAAGTCTCAACCACAGCCTCCATTGTGTTCCAACCCATCACCCAGTTATATGTAGTGCCTGAATCAGCTTCTGATCATAGCATTCCATCATAAAATTGTTCCCAATTCTTCACGGTTTCACAATTCAAAAGTATGATCATGTTTAATAACATTTTTATGTTAATTGATGCAATTTAGAGAACAAATAATATTTGGTCAAAAGTATGATCGAGTTTCCATTGTCAAGCAAGTAACAGGTTTTTTTAACTAAAATCTATATTTTATTTTATGGCTCTAGAATGCTTCAAACTTATTGATAGAACTACAAAATAATAATCGAAATACCGAAATCAAAATAAAGAAGCAATAATCAAAGGAACAATAATCGAAATAACTATGATAAAAAGCTAAAGGAAAAATAATTAAGAAATCAAATATTCTTTGAATCGTCAACTGAATAACAAGAAACAACCCTTGCCTTATTTATAACCTTCCAAACTTCTTTGGCAAGTTAATTAACCTAACCCTAATTGGCTAATAATACCCTAACTACTATAATTTGGGTTCTTAATAAATAGGCCAAGTTATTCTTAATATTAATATTGCTAAACTAATACCTAATACTGCTTACATCAACCTCCCCGGCTTGAATAAGCTCGTCATCGAGCTTGAAGTCGAAGAAGCTTGCCAAACACAAGCAGCCACTCAAAGAACATAACTTCCTCAAAAAGCTAGAGGGACTCTACAAAACAGTATGGCTCATCCGCCTCTATGCGCGTTGTTCAAGTTCATCTTCCTCCCATATTTTGAAATTTCGAAGCGCTCTAATCCCATCGTCAATCATTTGATACCATGTTTTCGCTCATTCTCTCCTTTATTTAAATCTCTGCTAAACTACTTCGTGTTGTCTCAAGTTCATCTGCATCCAATAGAGTCGCAAGAGCTCTAACCTTGTCGTCACATATCTTGGTCAACCGCCGATACCTCTCCTCCACCCTTGTTTTTTCTTGTTCTCTCCAGGCATCGAAAAATTAGCCAATCCGTTATGCTAAATCTCTCAAAAACTTCTCCGTGTCGGTCTCAATATGCATCACAATTGAGGTGGTACTAGTGATTTTTATGTCATTGGTCACAGGGGGTGGTGGGGGCATAAGAGAAATTGGTTCAAATTGGGGGTAATGGGGGCATAAGTGTATTTTGGCGTAGGGTAGTAAAAATGTGTGGAAGTAACATAAGACACCACTAGATATGGGTACTGAGTTGGGCTTTGGCTATATTGAAATTGATGGATGGAGAATAGTATGGGTCGCTCATTTTTTTCACTGGTGGGGTGCCTTCATAATAACTGGGATGTACATAGCCAGATGGAACAGGGACTGAAGTTAAATGTTTGGGTGCTCTTAACGGATTCACGATGCCACGGACTAAAATGTAAATACCAAAAACTGTTTTTCTTCTCCAACAAACACGATCTGGACTGTTTGGAAACAGCAGGTCCAAACCAGAGCTTGGATCTAGCTCTGGTGCTAGCTGTGATGAGGATGGAGAAAGGGTGTGCGACGGCGGTGAGGGGATGGTGGGGAGGACAGGGTGCTTGCAAACGTGGCACCGAGATCTGGCCTAAGATGATGATGTTGGCACAAATCAAAATTTGAACTAGGTCAGTGGTCGAGGAGATCTAGGATGAGGGCAGCGGCGGTGGGTCTTTGGCGATGGCGAGGGTTCCGGTGAAGTTGGGTGCGCAAAAATGGTGGTTCGAGTGGATCCCGGGATGCTCTACTTGATAAGAACTGATGACAATTGCTCTGACTTTGAGTATGGCAGCGATGACGACGGTAGCAGGTTTGATTTTCTTTATGTCTTCTCTTCGAGTCTTCAATGATCTTCAATCAAAAAATTTATCCTCTTTCACTTTTCTCTCTTCTCAAACAAATTTTCTTCAAATCGACCTAAATAACTAGAATCTTTTCGGCTCTGCTACCAATTGATAGAACGGAATAATAATCGAAATAATGGAACAATAACTGAAATAGAGGAGAAATAATTGAAAGAAAGGAACAATAATCCAAATAACTATGACAAAAAGCTAAAGGAAAAATAATTAACAAATCAAATATTCTTTCAATTATCAACTAAATAACAATGAACAACCTTTGTCTTATTTATACTCTTCCTAACTTTTTTAGCAAGTTAATTAACCTAATCATTATTGGCTAATAATGCCCTAACTCCTATTTGGGTTCTTACTAAATAGGTCCAAATATTGTTAATATTAATATTGTTAAATTAATACCTAATATTGCTTATATTACTTATAGAGGCAGGACAACACTGCTTAATTTGTTAATATGAAAACAAAATACTTTTTTAGGTTTCACTTTTTCGATTTGTTTAATTTTTGTGAAGCATCAATTGTTTTTCAACATTGAACTCCTCGTGGACTGATCCCGGGTGGCTCGACCATTTCTAAAAAAAAATTAAGGTAAAATATTATATCCCACAATTTTTACTATGATACAAATGGCAACCTTAAAAACAATTGAAAATTGAAAAATAAATAAATAAACTGAGGTTCCTGAATGATTCTATCCCAAATGACATATCAAGATTCAAAGTAAGGAAAGATGAGATACCCAACCCCACATGCAAATCAAATCCTCAAGTGAAACTGCTTCCCACCATTTCATAGCTTTGTTGCCAAATATCATATTGTGCCTTTCTCTTCACACTGTCCAAACGACACAACTCAACTGATAGCACCTTCCATAAAAACCTTCCCATTTATAGACAATTACAAATATTGATGTATTATCTTGCTTGGAGTTTAATGGAGAACTTACCTAGCCTCTCTTTGTACAAATCAATCAAGATCCTCTATGCTAAGAAGGCTTCTCGAACTTGGAAGATTGTTTAATGACCCTCATGTTATGCAATCCCGTATTATGTGTTATAAGGTTTTAGATTACTTTTTAGTATTCTCCCTTGTAAGCTAAGTCCTAGATTTCCATATTATGTGTTATAAAGTTTTAGATTACTAAGTCCTAGATTCGTGGGAGTTAAACTATTTGCAATAGTTGTTTTGGATTTTTACTTTAGACCCAAAATTTACGTATAAACATGTTATGACGTAAACATAGAATTACTAGAATACAACTTGGCGGCGAAGACTGGGCGAGATGAGAGAGAGTGTGAAGGAATCGATTTGATGAATCTATTCAATAAATGGATTGGAAATGATTGGCCGCTTGATTGATTGACTAAAATTCGGTATATAATCCTAGCCGAAGAAGAGAGAGACCCGTTGGAAGAAGATGAGGGTGGTAGATGAGTAGGTTGCAGTTGGAAAAGGAGGCAACCGATCCTTTCACTTTCCAAAGGAGGTTCCAATTTGAGGAGTGAGATTTGAAAGGACAGACGGACGGTGAGAGGGGCAGTCACATAGGAAAGAGTTGTCTCGCTTTGGTTGCTCAGTCTTGATTATCACCAAAGGCACAACATTCCTTTCACATCCCAACAAAAAAAAAACTCACCTTTCCACATCTAACTTACATGTTTAATCAACGAAGTACCCAGAATTATATCACCAACAAAATCATTATCAACAATTTAATCAGCCACCCAATGACCAAAACCCAAAGCTCCCAATTGAAAACTAAAACACAACAAGCTCGAAAACTAGAAGGACAATAAACTCACCAGAGTGGCCAAATCAGGCTCAAGCCCCACCTCTTGCATTTAGCAAGACACCCCAACTGTCTTCGCAACCTGAAATCATCAAATCAAAGCAAAAACAGTTATTTCAGGCATTTTATCAAACACGTTGCAGGCAATATATAAATCACTAGATTGAAGCCGTGATAGCGTACGTATTAAAGGAAAAGAAACCTGAATGAATTTCGGTGTGGATTTGATGAGGAGGTGAAAGAGATTTGATCCCATTCGAGTGATAGCGGGTGTTGAGCCCAAACAAATGGTTGAAATGTTTGGGTTTTGGGGTACCTGGTACTTAATTTTGGGCGTGTGGCCAATTTCTTACTTATGTATACCTCGGATGAAAATCTAAAGAATGGCCCAGTCTCCTTCTTCTCCTTTTTGAGTTTGTCGAGGCAGCCGGGAATTAAAGTCATTTTTTATTAGGTTTGGGTATTTTTAAACTTGTACTCATTCTCTTTAAAATACAACCACAAATATTATTTATAAAAGGAGTAGAAGTAAAAAAAACTCAAAACCTGACTAAAAAGTGGCTATAAAATCTGGCGGCCTCGAATTGGGGTCTCCTTTTTTCTTTTCTATTTCTTTTCATTGGCCCCGGCATGCGCTATGCACACCAAGTTATTCTTTTGTATGAGAATTTTTTTTGTAATTGGTATTAGGTTTGTGTGCTTATGAAACTACATTAAATCTAAACTATAATAATTACAAAAATCTTGGATAAATAATGTCATGTCTTCAACTCTAACTTTTGGTTTTTTATTTTGTCCTTCAAATTCATGCTATTTACAATTAAAATCAGTCACTCTTAAATTATATCTAATAATACCTAAGTTCCTAACATAATTTATTGAAGGTCTTCAATTATCAATAAACTATAAATAAGCCCTTACAACTCTAACTTTTAAACCTTCCATTTTGCCCTCCACATTTCGTATTTTTTACAATCAAAATTAGCATTTTCAAACATTAATTAATTATACCTAAGTCTCTAATATAATTTATTTAAAGTCCTCCAATTATCTATAAGTTATAAATAGACCCTTAAAATAGTGAGAGTATAATCTTTGGTTATAATACTTTACTCCGTAATATTCTTTAACCTTTTTAATTAATTAAATTAAAAGTATAATTTTTATGTGTATTTTGCATAGAAAACTTTGGTCAAATCTCTTAAAATTTTAGTTTTTACTATTTATTAAATTTGTAGAATAAAATCAAAATTTTATTAAACAAATCCACACCCTAGTTTACTTCACTAAATTTTCAAATTAGTTCCATGAAAATTCATAATTGACAATTTGTCGCATTTTGGACATTTGTTTCAATCCTTGTCGCATTGATTTTATCACATGACACTATTGATGATTTATTATTATTGTTATTATCTGGACCATATAAAGATTTTTCCCAAATGAACACTGAAATGTATGTCTTCAACTCTAAAACTCAATTTCCGGATCCGTTTTGCCCTCCCATATTATTAATAATTACATGTGAAACCAATAGACTAATGATGTCAGGGGTACTTGTGCCTTTTAATTGAAAATATTATTGCACATTTGTCTTCAACATAATTTTGGATTTCACAATGACCTCCCAGCATTATAATATTTACAAAGAAAATCAAAAGGCGGTAAAAGTGATAAATGGTGTTTGTATCTTTAAATGAAAAATATGATTACATTTTTTTAATACTTTTGCCTTCTCAATATTCATTAATTATACCTAAGCCTGTAATATAATTTATTTGAAACCCTCTAATTATCTATAAATTATAAATAGACCCTTACATCTAACTTTTTAATTTTCCAATTTTGCTTTTACATTTCATAATTTTTACAATTCAAACCAGTCCCTCATAAACATTGATATATTATATTTAAATTCTAACATAATTTATTTCAAGCCCCTAATATCTATAAGTTATTAAAAAAAAAAAAACCTTATAATTAACTTTTTACTTTCCATTTTCCTTTCATATTTTTACAATCAAAACAGTTTATTCTGAAACATTGATTGGCCCTTAAAATAAAATAGTATTAAATATTCGCGCACGTAGAGCGTGTCCACCCCTAGTTATTTAAGTTGTAGAACTCACCGGGTTAATGTTGGATTATTACTTTTTAAATAATAAAATATTGACTCAATGATTAAGTCTTAAAAAATAAAAACTCTGGGTCAACCTCGTCTGTTAGCTTGGTGACAAATGAGTTAACTGATTTCTAACTCATCGTCTTTCTAAACAGTTTGACCCAAACAGTAAAACCGTCCCTCATTCTATCAACAAGGGTGTATAAACCCACCTAACCAATTAATTGATACCACGGATCAAATACTAGACTTCCCAGTTTTTGCATCACACCTCGTATCACTTTTCAACGATTTCTACGAAATTTTGCCAAAACCAATCAACTCCAGATCATTTGAACTTCCACACAGCTTTGTTGTGGTTACTGATTTGGAGTTTAAGAAAAACAATGCAATGAGATGGAGTTAAAGGATAAACTCTGAATAAGTTATTGATGTGGGGGCCTTGTTGTAAAAGCCAAATTATATTATTGCCTTCACAAATTTAATGTTATTGCGAAAACGCCTTGTGCGTTGAAAAAGCACACATTTTCACTGTTGCTTAGACCATTTGCCCTTACAATAGTGGATATGTGGTTATTTCATGTCTAAGCTCTCTAGGGAATTGATTTTGATTTTATTTTTTAATGTTTTTTGGACAATGAATTTTTGTGAAATAAATGAATTTTACTAATTTAGCATGACTCAATAACAATGATGGAAAACTTTTTGTTTTGGAATGCTCGTGGAGTCGGTAATCAGGCCACGAAGCGGAGATTGAAAAATATGGTGTTGGAGCATAAAGTCAGAATTCTCATAATGATTGCGGAGCCTATGATTCCTGCTAGTAGATCAAGGGAGATTGGCAACAAACTCCAACTGGGTGGCTTTGCCTCGAATGACACGGTGGGCGGAAAGATTTGGATTTTTTGGGACTCCTCCCTCGCTCTCTCGGTGGTGGACTTGTCGGACCAGATAATTCATTGCCAGGTAACGGATTCTGATTCAAGAGTTTTTTTAATTTCATTTGTTTATGCTAAATGTTCTGTGGATGGAAGAAAAGACTTATGGTTGAATATGCAAAATTTTGCCGCAACCCATGACATTCCTTGGATGGTTGGAGGTGATTTTAACACCTACTTGCACTCTGGGGAGAAAGTAGGGGGAGTGGAGCCGTCTATGGCAACCATGTCTCAGTTCTCTGACTGCATTGATGACAGTGGTCTCATTGATTGTGGCTTCTCGGGTCCTCGCCTCACCTGGTGTAATAACAGGAGGGGTATCGATCGCATTTGGGCCAGATTGGATAGGATCTTTATTAACTCAGTTTGGCTGACAGACTTTGGTAACCCAAAAGTGGAACATCTTAGCAGATCTTTCTCAGATCATTCCCCGTTGTTGGCCTCTATGCCATCTCATCCTAAAGTCGGTTATGTCCCTTTTAGGTTCCTTAATATGTGGACGACTCATCCTGAGTTTATAGACCTGGTCAAGGACACATGGTTGACAGACATGGGTACTATGAGACCTATTGATAGAATGGATGTCAAACTCAAAAAGACCCGTCAAGCTTTGATTCAGTGGAATAAGACGGTATTTGGCAATGTTTTCAGCAGAATCCGTGCATTAGAAGATGAAATGCAACAGTGGGAAACAATCCTTTTGGCGGGTTTTGCGAATCTCCATTCTTCCAGGCTGAATGTTAATGCTAATTGGGATGTTCAGGCGTGTTGCAATCTAAACCGTTGCCAGGCAGAGTACAGATTGGCTCTCAAACAGGAGGAGCTCTACTGGATTCAAAAATCAGGTGAAAAAGAATTCAAGGAGGGGGATGCGTGCACTAAGTATTTTTTTGCCTCCACAAAATCCAAACAAAAGCGACGCGCTATCACCCAGATTACTTTACCGGACGGCAGAACTATCTTGGAACCTGGTGAGATTCTTGAGGAAGCAAATGGTTTCTTTTCTAATTTGTTGTCCTCTCAAGGTGAGGTTAGGGAAGATGTGGAGTTGCTAAACTGCCTTCCGACCCTGGTGGACCCAAGTCTTTGTGAGATTCTGGTCAAACGCCCTTCCCTTAAGGAAGTCAGGGATGCTGTTTTTGATATTCCGAAAAATAGTGCGCCAGGTCCGGATGGATTTACTGCTGACTTTTATCAGTCGTGCTGGGAGGTTTTGAGTATAGATATTTGGGAGGCAGCAATCCAATTTTTCGAAGGGGAGGCAATGCCGGCGTCTTTCTCGGCGAATTTCTTGTCATTGATCCCCAAAATTGATAATCCAGGTGCTTTCTCTGATTTTCGCCCAATCAGTTTGTGTAATGTGATCTATAAAATTTTTAGCAAAATTCTGTGCAATAGACTGGCAGACATTTTGCCAAGGTTGATCTCTCAGGAGCAGGGGGCTTTTGTTAAAGGCCGGTTCATTGGGGAAAATATTGGTCTGGCGCAAGAGATGATCAGAGACATTAACAGGAAGGTTTTTGGAGATAATGTGGTGCTGAAAATTGATATGGAAAAAGCATATGATAGGCTGGATTGGAACTTTCTGCTTAATGTGCTTCGGACATTTGGATTTACGGGGCGTATCTGTCACATCATATCGAACTGTATTTCTTCCTGTGGTTTCTCGGTTCTGCTTCAAGGAGTTTACAAAGGTTATTTCAAATCCACTAGGGGCCTTCGGAAAGGGGATCCCCTATCTCCTTTTCTTTTCATTATAGCTTCCGAAGTTTTGAGTAGAGGTCTGAAATCAGCTTTTGAGACTGGCAAAATTGGGTATTATTACACGCCCAGGAATTGCAACCCCATTTCCCATCTTCTATATGCGGACGATACTCTCATATTTCTAAATGGCAGAAAAACTTCAGTTTTGGGATGTATGAGTTTCTTGCGCCGTTATTGCAATGCCTCGGGTCAGAAAATTAATGAAGGGAAAAGTTCTGTTACGCTGGCAGATCAATGCACAGCAGAGCGTCTCGTAGATTTAAAAAGTGGCACAAACTTTCATTTCCACCCTGCTCCATTGAAGTATTTGGGTGGCCCGATTTTTCAAGGGAGAGTCAAAATCTCATATTTTGAAGATTTAATTTCTAAGATTCAGGGTCGTATTCAGGGATGGAAGGCAAAATTACTTTCTCCTGGAGGTCGCCTCATCTTGATAAAACATGTCCTTAGCTCCATTCCGATTTATATTCTTAGTACCATGTGTGTACCTAGGACAGTCATAACTCGGATAAATAGATTGTTGGCAGACTTCTTTTTGGGTGATTGTGAAGGCCGTCTCAAGAAAAAATGGGTGTCATGGGAAAAAATCTGCTTTCCATTGGATGAAGAAGGTTTGGGAGTTAGAGACTTGACGGTTGTAATGAAGGCCTTTAGAGCCAAGGCTCTCTGGAGGTTACTTACTTCAGACTCTTTATGGGCTACTTTCATGAGAGATAAATATTGGTTACAAGGTGTGGGTCTGAATGGTCAACCTGTGAAATATGGGTCTTCTCCGTTTTTTAAAGAGATCATGCATTGGAAAAACTTTCTTTTGAGCAACTCGCTTTGGCGTATTGGCATTGGAGATATCGGTTTCTTTGAGGAAAATTGGAATATGGTGTCTTCTTTCAAGAGATCGGCAGCATTGGTTGAACAAGATTTATGGCCTTCAATTCGCGCGGTGTCCTCTACGAATTTTGATTTGGTTCGCCGTGATCTCAGGAATTTAGCGCGTGATCTTTATGCCGATAGACTTCGGGGCGAGATCCATGAGAAGGACACGTGTGTGTGGGCACCAAATTCAAATGGGCTTTTTTCCATTCAATCGGCGTATGATCTGTTGCGGAATCATAGGAAGCTCAATCCCTTAAGTCAAACACTTTGGCACAACATTTTACCGTCCAGAATTTCAGTTTTTGTTTGGAAATTGCTTCGCCGCGGCATACCAGTGGACGGTGAACTCTACAGATGTGGTTTGAGTTTACCTTCTAGATGTCATTGCTGCATCTCGCCAAAGCAAGAATCCTTGAACCATCTCTTTCTAGACGGAGAATTGGCAAGGCATGTGTGGAATCATTTTGACAGGATTTTTGACGTTCATATACGTCGCCCAGCAGAAATCTCTACGGTTCTCGCTATTTGGTTCAAGAAAGCTCATCGTTCTTCGCAAACAGGTGTGTTATCTCTTCTTACTCCTATGTTCATTCTTTGGAAAATTTGGAAACACAGGTGCAAATCGTTACATGAAAATGTTCCCCCCAAATCGTCTTTTGTGATTTTGCATATCCGGCGTCAGCTGCAAATAGCAAACAACTTTATTATTCCCAAGCAAGTTAGTAGTAATAAGGCTCCCTTGCAGTCTTTGGGGCTGGCTGTGCTCCCTGTTAGAAGGAAGTCCGTTCGTTTTGTTTACTGGCATCCTCCCCCCAAAGACTTTGTTGCCCTTAATGTTGATGGTTCCTCGCGCAAGGGCATGGCAGTCGGCGGGGTGGTTATTCGCGACTCCCGAGGCTTAGGTGTTGTGGGAAAATATTTTTTCTTCGGAGCTGGGTCTCACAACAAAGCGGAATTTTTGGCTCTTTTAGAGGGTCTCCACCTATGTATTGATTGGGGGTTCAAAAAGGTGATTATTCAGACAGATTCTGAACTGTTTTGTGGTTGGTTTAAGGATAGTTTCAAAATTCCTTGGCATTTGGAGAATATTTTGAAAGAAATCAAACTGTTGACAACGACGATGACGTTATTTTGTCACCATATTTATAGGGAGGCAAATGCGGTGGCAGACGCCTTAGCCGCTACAGCTTTTCACAATCTTGGGACAGGCTCTTTCACTGGTAATAATTTTCCAAGGCGTATTGCTGGTTTGATTGTGCTTGATACAGTGCAAACGGCATATCTTCGCCATGAGGAAGAATAGACACAGATTTTTTCATGATTGGCAGTCTTGTTTGTTTTGCCTTGCTGGCCTATGCGGGTATAGTCATAATGTACCCCCGCAACGTTTGTAAGAATCTTTTGGCTTTATAATTTTGGTCTGGCATTCCATAGTTGCCCCTCCCCACTGGAGGTTTAATTAAAAAAAAAAAAAAAAAAAAAAAACTATGTTGTCCTCCCCATTTGGTGTACAGGTGTCCAAACAATGGGAGGACAGGAAAATAGGACAAAATAAAAATATTTACGTGTTGTATTTAGAACTAATTACAAGATTCAATCCCAACTAATTAGGAAACAAATCTCCAAAATCTCTAAATTATCTTCAAGTTTCTCCTAAAACGATGCAACGTTTTCTTCATGCCTTATGTGTTATGTTCTGGCCTTATATTTTCACTTTTTTTTTTCAATACCCAACCCAACTGCTGTAGCCCAACACCATACCTGCATTTCTATATCGGGATTCTATTTTGGGAGGAAAAATAAAATCTTTTTGTAATGGTTTTAAGCTTCTTCAACACTAAAATAAGTTAAACCATCATAATAAAATTACTGACGGATATATACTATCATCAACCTATTTAGATCATAAAGCAAGCTTAGAATTATAATTGTGTTTTTATCAGAATGGTTGCAAACTAACAAAAAATTTCTCATTGCATTGGAGAAGTTATATTAAGAACTATATCTACTCTATTGAATCATTATCTAAAGTGTACAAAGATCTCTAAGACTTGAAAAAAAGAACAAGATATTACAATGGACTTTCTATTTCTTTATTCAGTTTTTTTTTTATTTGGTTCTCTAGCATTAGGGTTGAAGACAGTGGAAGAGATTTTGAAGATTTGCTTCCTAATGTATCGGGGTCTAATCTTATAATTAGTGTTGTTTCCTTGTTCTAAATACAACAACGTAAATATTTTTAAATTGGTCATCTTTTCTTGTGCTCCCATTGGTTGGACGCCTATACACTAAATGGGGAGGACAACAAAAATGATCTTACAGCCACATCATTGTTTAATGTTCATGTCATCGTTCACTGTTCACATATACTTGCATGTTCCAAGTTGTTTCAAACTTGTGCCTACCATACTAGCAGTATAGTAGACAAATAGTAAAATGCACTTTGAATCATGGTAGGCACGCACATAATGCATTTGTAATTTATTGCCTAACATAAATATGCACTCTAAGATGCATATAAAATCAATATCTACCATATACTTGCATGCAATGACTGTATTCGTGAAATATTTATTTTTTTAGAGGTCTCGACTTTAAATTACTGAAATTGAGAAGTACATAATTTTGACGAGATATTCAAAAATATTTCATTTTTTTAGTAAATTTCAACATTTTCATGTAAATCCCCAAAAGTTATGAAGCAAATTACATTTTTTTGGTCGAAATATTTCGTCATTTTTTGTAGATTTCAATAATTTAGTGTAAACCTCATAAATTTACATGTATAGGGATACTTGTGTACTTAGGCTTCATTTAATGTGTTTATTAGGTTAATTTGCTTGTATCTTACATTTTTGCATATTCATATTTGTTTGACATACCCTGGTAATAAAAAAAAAAATTATACATACAACGAAATATTTTTCGAAACATTTCTTAAAATTAGAAGAACGAAATTACTTTGAAAATTGGAATCACAATCCTTGCTTGCATGTTCCGAGCTCTTTCAACTTTCAAACATGTGCGACAAATATGTATTTACACATTAAACTCCTTCACTTCACCAAACAGTGAATGCATTAAAGATCATGGTGGACATTTACATAGTACAATTGTAATTTATTGTCTACCATAGATATGCATAAAAAAAATCAATGTCTACCTTGTACTTGCAAATTTAAGGTTGTTTTATTTTGTGCCTACCACGCTAGTATGGTAGGCGATAATGTAAAACAACTCGCAGATTATAAACAATTTTGTGAGTGTTCAAGAACCACCATTATAAGTGGTTTGGGATAATGGGCATTGGTCAGCCTAGCGGTCGGCATGTGTCGCTCTCAATGTGGGCTTTCGCTTGCCCCGTGATATTAGTAGAGAATTCTCTTTATTCCACTTACCGTGGATTTATATTTTTCAATAATACTTCAAATCAATACCCATATACAATTAGGTTGTTTTTAACTTGTGTTTATCATACTAATAATAAGGTAGGTAAATCACAGAGCACAGTCTTGATAAATACATTTGTAATTAATTGTCTTCCATAAATATGCACTCTAAGATACATATAAAATTAATGTCTACCATATACTTCATATTCAGGTGGTTTCAAACTTGTCCCTACCATACTGGGACAAATTATGAAGTGCACTATGGATCATGAAATGCACTATGGATCATGGTCGACACTCGTATAAATGCATTTGTAATTCATTGTCTATCATAAATATGCAAATCTAATATGCTTATAAAAGTCAATGCCTACTATATACTTTCGCATTCCATGTTGTTTCAAACTTGTGCCCTATACTGTCAGTATGGTAGGCAAATATGATTACACATTACAATTATTATTCTTAGCTACACCTAGTAATTATGAACTCACTAAAACAAACAGAGAACACACACAAAAATCTACATCCCGAGGAAGAGACTTGTACGCATGGAGGAGGAGATTGAAGATAGTGAGAAATCTAAAAAGGAAGATGAGTTTGGTTTGCATGTGAACATTGGAGACGTTGAAGTGTCGAGTCGTTATTTGGGGATCTCACGTCATGTGTCCTCAATTTACACAAATTATGCATGCATGTATATATCTATGACTTCATTCGAAGTATTACTACTTCATATTTGGCTTATTATTTGAAAGGGTTTTTAGAGGGACACTCCTACCATAATAGCACGGATAGAGTCACCTACCAAAATGATAAAAAAATTTAGGGGACCCCCACACTTTTGGGTCAAACGAGAGGTAGTATCGTCCTGATTATTAAAAAAAGCATGCGCCATGCACATGCCACACTCCTAATTTGATAATGTTTGTACCCATACCTTGAGATACTAGCACATATCTCGAGACATATCTGAGGGTAAATTCATCATTTTCTCTAAACAACCAACCTACCGGACTAATCATTCACACCCGATCCTTCCTCTAGAAATCAACTTTACTTATTCTCCCCTTGATCCTCCTCGTTTTCTTCTTTGCTAGAGAGAATTTGAAATTGAGATCGAATTATAGGTCAGATGCAAACACACTCATCTATTTTTCATTTCAATATTTGTCTTTGTTAACAACTCAACTTAACCCGCTACCCCCATCCACCCTCTTGAACCACCACAAATTGATCAACTTGGGAGTGACCTTAATTGGATTATTATGGTTGGGGTCCTTTTAAATCACCTTATTTGAAACTTCGATCCCAATTTTACTACCTTTTCAAGCCATCAACACAAGTCTATTTTGGTTTCATTAATACACCGGAGTGTACCTATGTATCCTTAGATCGCGAATGATTGCAATTTTGTTACCATACCTTATTTGAAATGCAATGAAAGACACCAACAAGTATGCAAGAATGTATGTTATGAGAAGAGTGGCTTTTGAAACTGGATATAAGTATACTTGCACGCCACTCGTGTTTCATGTGAAAAACAACTTTGTTGTAGCTATCGTATATTTAGTCAATGAGGCATTTGTAGAGTCCCAAATGTAAATGATTTCATCTCCTTAAGATTGTTCTCATATTTTATTTTCCAACGAGAACCTTAGAGTCTTATATATAGTTATCCTTATTTGACAAGGCAAGATTAGTTGCCCAAATGTATAGGTGCCCTAAATGGAATTTGTAACCATGTATGACTTGGGGTGAAAAAATTATTGGGGATACTACCTCGGGTGAACAAACTTTATTGCACAAAATGAGTGCAAATAGTTAATTGTCAACTTGTTACAAATCCTAAAGTACATTTCTAGACAAGCTTCAAGGTTGTGAACTTGTGATTGATTATCAAATTTGATATACGTCAAAATAATATGAATATTGGCACAATGAGTTGAAATTGTATGCTCTAGGGAGCAGAGAGAACCAAATATACTCCTCATACCAATTTTTTGCCTTGTCGGCATTTTAACCAAAGCTAATAACTGCCTTAACTAGGCCCTTGTATTTAATTATTCTATTTAATTAACCAAACCTTGCAACTATAAAAATAATTTACAAAAACTAAAGAAAAAAACTAAATAACTCCACAAATCCTCCATTTTTTCTTTTATTTTCTTACTCATCAACGATTATATTCATCATCTTCCTCAAGTTACATCGATGTGATTATTGCTGAAGCTACCATACCACCTTCAGTTGTCACTGGTTTGTGTTTGCTTTCATTGCTTATAAGCAAGTTTGTATTTGATTTGTTTAAAACAATGTGTTATGTGGAACTTTAAGTGTTTGATTTATTTGAAACAATATGTTATGTGGAACTTTAATCGATAAAAATCGTGAAATACATTGATACACAAATTAGTTGAAATTTGATGAATCATGAGTCCGCGTTTGATACAAAAATGTTGAAACCCGAGGATGAAGAAAATTGAGTTAGATTTCCCATTTGACATGTTTCTTTTTTCATTCTAAATTACTCGTGAGGACTAATTTGTTATACATAAGTCCGTATTAAATTATCAATCAAATAGAAGGCTAGTTAAGACTAGTTGTTAACTTTTGTTAAGATGCACGACAAAATATTTTTGTGAGGTGTAGGATTCGGGTTTCCTACTCCATGGAGCAGACGATCTGCTCTCCTGGCATAATATGTGCTACCAATTATTTTTCATTTATAGAAGTGTTTAGTGACACATGCTTCATTGAGTAATCATTCTTTGTAATCTATATTACAATTCATAGTGGTGTTTTACTATTCATTGCTGATTGGGACAAAGTCAAATCGAAAGAATTAGAGATAAAAGATGGTTAAGATTAAAAGTTGGGAAATGTATTTAATTTGAGGGTTGAGATTCATTTCCCATGATTGCATATTTGTAAATATAAAACATGTATAAGGGCAAAAATAATGAAAAACTTTTAAAAAAAGTTGGTGAAATGTACATGTGGCGGTGAGATAAAATATTTTGTTTTCCTTATAGCAAAATGAAAATTATCATAACTATCTACATCGTTGTCGGATTTTGTAAACTTAGTATCGTTGAAATGCATTTTTGAAGATATTTCAAACAAAATCAATGATCAATACAAGGACCAAAATATTAAAATATATACATTTCACAATTAAAAAAACGTATAATGTATTACACGTCTTTAGCATTTTCAATATTTTTAAAAGCAATGAGACGAACCGATCATGTTACAGAAAAAATGAGTCGGCATCTTAATGCAAATTTAAAAAAAATCCTAGATTTTCATGTTTTGGCGAATTCAAATATTGGGGGATAACTCATTCTCGGCGTTTAAATTTTTTCTCAACTGATTCAAATTTGACTGAATAGGCTTATACTTAGAATCGACTTACACTTCAATACTGATTGAGAGTGAAAATGAGGATAGTGATGAAGATGTTCAATAAAAATAAAATTACGTGGAGTGCCAACGACACGGGGCGTACTCTAGTCTATATTACAATTCATATTGGTATTTTACTATTCATTGTTGACTGAGACATAGTCAAATCGAATGAATTAGAGATAAAAGATGGTTAAGATTAAAAGTTGGAAATAATGTATTGAATTTGAGGGTTGAGATTAATTTTTCATGATGGCATATTTGTAAATATAAAACATGTAGAAAGGCAAAAATAATGAAAAACTTTTGAAAAAAATTGGTGGAATGTACATGAGGCGAAAAGAGAAAATATTGTGTTTTGCTTTTAGCGAAATGAAAATTATCATAACTATCTACATCGTTATCGGATTTTTGTAAAGTTAATATCGTTGTAATGCATTTTTTAAGATCTTTCTAACAAAATCAATGATCAACACGAGAGCTAAAATTTTAAAAATATATATTAAGTATTAAAAAACATATAGAGTTTTTCACGTTTTTAATAATTTCAAAGCAATGAGACGGGCCGATTATACCAAAAAAATGAGTCGGACATCTTAATGCACATTTAAACAAAAACTATAAACTTAATATTTTGGTGAATTCAAAGATTGGGGTATAACTCATTCTTGACGTTTAAATTTTTTCCCAACTGATTCAAATATGGCGGAGTCTAACTCTAAAATTTATAATATATATTTTTACTTTAAAGTATACAGTGAAAAAGGTGTTCAGTACAAAATATTTAGCAAAAATAAAATTATATGGAGTGCCAACGGCAGGGGGCATACTCTAGTGTTTTACAATTTACAATTTTATTTTGATTTTGGAGATTTGAAAGTTATGTAATTATAAATTAAGAATTTAAAATTGAACTCAAATTTATCTCAATTATAATTTATTTATTTATTTTTATTATTATGCCCCACTTAATTTGCAAATCTTGTAACTAAAAATATTCACATTTTTGTTGGAACCAAAGAAAATTTTTAACTTGATGAAGAGTGAGATCATCCCTGTGACATCCTCGTGGATGTTGTACTACCATAGACTACAAACTTCAGGCCACTAAAGCCCACTTTAAAACCAAACGAAACCTTCTTTGTTCTTCCTTTCGAAACTCTTCTCTGTAGAGGGGCTCTGCAATAGCACCGCAAAAGGTCGCCCCTTTCTTCCTGAACCCCTCCAAATACAAGCTCAATCACACCGTCTCAAGCTCATCTAACCCAATTGACAACCACTCTTCACAGATCAAACTAAAAGATTGAACCTTTCATAAGGTAAGAGACCGCCCCATCTCTCCAAAACCCTCACTTTTCGTCGAATGGGGTGCCTTTGCACCACTCTTTTTTGGAAACCCAGAAACCTTTTTTGTAAAAAAAAATCGAAAAAATCCCAAACCGTGTTTGGGTTTTGTTGTAAACTTAGAGACGAAATCTGGGTCAAGTTTATTTATTTTGGTCTCAGGTTTTTTTTTTTTTTTTTTTTTTGTAGGATTTGCGAGAATGTACGGTGGTGAAGATTATGATCCCAATCCTGTTGCATACGATGACAACGACAACGACGACGAGGATGAGATCACCCAGGAGGATGCTTGGGCTGTCATCAGTGCTTACTTTGAGGAAAAGGGTCTGGTTCGACAGCAGCTCGATTCGTTCGACGAGTTTATTCAGAATACCATGCAGGAAATTGTAGATGAATCTGATGATATTATAATCAGGCCGGAGTCTCAGCACAACCCTGGTCGCCAATCGGATTTTCTCGAGGTTCAATTTATTTATTAAAGATGATATTTTATGCATGTTTACAGGAATTGAAGTTTTAGTGATGTCTCATTGGGAAATTAAGTGATGGGTTTGGAATAGTTTTAGTGATTGGTTAGAGAACTGGGAGTTTAATTCTATGATTTGTTGAAAATGTGGGATTTGAAAATTGGTTTTGTGTGTTTGTTGTAGACTATTTACAAGATCAGCTTTGGTCAGATATACTTGAGTAAGCCTATGATGACAGAATCTGATGGAGAGACTGCGACTTTGTTTCCGAAAGCTGCACGATTGAGGAATCTGACATATTCGGCTCCACTGTATGTGGATGTTACAAAACAAGTTATGAAGAAGGGGCATGATTGTGAGGAAGTTACCGAACCTCCCGAGACCATACCCAAAGTTTTTATTGGGAAGGTATTGAAAATTTATTCTGAAATTTATGACTTAGAGCTTTTGGTTATTGATTTGAATGAATTTTTTTGACATGGTAATTATGTTGGATACTGTAGGTTCCAATCATGCTTAGGTCAAGTTATTGTACATTGTATCAAAATTCGGAGAAGGATTTGACCGAGCTTGGAGAGTGTCCCTATGACCAAGGTGGATATTTTATAATCAATGGTAGTGAGAAGGTTCTGATTGCTCAGGAGAAAATGAGCACAAATCATGTCTATGTGTTCAAGAAGAGGCAGCCCAACAAGTATGCCTATGTGGCTGAAGTACGATCCATAGCAGAATCCCAAAACAGGCCACCAAGCAGCATGTTTGTGCGGATGCTTTCACGTGCCAGTGCCAAAGGGGTAATTGATCAACGCCTTTAGCATCATGAGTTGAACTAACCTATTAATTTTCCTTTTTCCATGTGGTGTTTATTTCCATTGCTATGGGTTTATTTCCATTGCTTATGGGTTATCTTTTGTTCTCATTGCAGGGGTCTTCAGGGCAGTATATTCGGGCTACATTGCCATATATAAGGACAGAAATTCCAATAATTATTGTTTTTCGAGCATTAGGGTTTGTTGCAGACAAAGACATATTGGAACATATCTGCTACAACTTTGATGATGATAAAATGATGGAGTTACTCCGTCCATCTCTAGAAGAAGCATTTGTAATTCAAAACCAACAGGTATGTATGATATTTTCCCCTCTTCTTCATGATATTTGTGATGTTACTCTTGCATGAAGATTGGTACCATATTTTCATTTGTTGAAGTTTGAATATTTTGGTGACACATCTTGTTTGAGAGTGCTTACCATGTGCAGACACATTATAGGAAACCTTTAAATGGCTTCATAGGAAATAATGAAATTATTTGTCTAGGTTATGTTAGATTTGTAGGACTAAAGTTCTTTTTAGAGCAAATTGGACTATGTTGTTCATCAGAGTGATATGGAGTTAATTGGATTGACGTACAGATGTTTCCAGAAGTTACTGTAGAATGTACCAGTGTTTTAAAAAATGTTGAGAAGGCATATGCCTCGAGGCGAAACACAATTAATGTCAAAAACGTTACTTGAAACATAAAATGGTATAAGACGTAAAAAAAGATATTACGTTTTAATGCTTTGAGGTGTAAAAAATTTACTTTTTAACTCTTTGAAACGTTTACTTTTAGTTTTTTTCTTTTTTAACAAAAAACTGTAAATCAATTGTGACGGAAAACCTTGCGGAGAAGAAGGAGATCCGATGAAGAAGAGGAAGTGAAGAAGAAGATGAAGATCAGGTTCAGAAGAAGATCTTACCTGATTTAAGAAGACAGAGACACACATAGAGAGAGAGAAAGAAGGGACGAAGACACATCACTGACCTGCTACTGTTGCTATATGGCTGTTGCTGCTGGCTGCTGCGATTTTGTTGCCGTGTGCACGTTGCTACTGTGATGGCTTGTGTTTGGTGTTTGGTGCCCTAATCTAATAAGGGGGTGTTTCAATTGTTTTAAAGTATAGCCCTTAAAAGAAAAGTGATGGCCTAAACAAATAATTATTAACTCCTTGTTATTTTAATTTTAAACAGTGACTTTTTTTTAAAAAACATTTACATGTACTTTGTTTTTTATTTTGTACTTAATTACTTATATAAATAAGAGTTATTACTATTATTATTAACATTATTTTATTTATATTGTGATTTATAGTCATCAACTTACGTCTTGCGTGTTGAGATTTACGCTTTCACATTTTTCCATTAAAACGCCTCATGTCATGCCTATGCGTTTAAAAATCTTGGATTGTACTATAAGTTTTCTATAAGGGTTTAGTCGGAGGAAACATTTCTTCGGTATCGTTAGTGGTTTGTGGTTGGTGATTGGTGATTGGTCTTGAGTGTTGAATTAATTCGTTTTAGGTTGGGCAAATATCGTTTTTATAATCGCGGCAAGCCCTTTGATTCCCCTCTCCTGCTGTTGATGTTATTTGCAATTTGGTTTCACAAAATTTAAATGCATCAAACATTCAGATAAGCCAATATTTAAACTAAACCTTAGTTGTAGAAGCACAACCTAAATGATGACCAATGGATTGGACTCAGAAAAAAGGTAAACTGATTCCAACTAAGAGTATACTGCATGCCAGTCGTATCTATGAACAGCTTCGCAGCCATAAACTCTGCTTGAAAGTTACTCATAAGCTTCCTAGCAAAAGCACTTCAGCAATTTCTAGAGACCACATCTTTATTTACAGCAACCAAATGATTAACATGTAAAGAAAATTTTGTAACAGTGAAGAGGCCTTACTAGGAGAATAACAAGAGAAAAGACTAAGTTCTGGGACCATGTGTTGAGTTCATTTCATCACCAGCGTAGCTTACGCCAAAATTTCTGAAGGCTTTTGTTTCCAATAAGAATCAAACCTATGACCTCAATTTGGCTACACTTTTGTTCACAAAATTTCTTTATGAGTTTAAATAATGTAAATCAGAAGAAGCGGCTTCAAAAACAGGCTGCTCCTAGATGTTCTAGTCAGAACTAGGGGTGGGCACGGTCCGGATCGGTTCCAATTTTGGAGGAACCTGACTCGAACCGTTTAAAATTAACGGATCCGGTCCGGTCCGGATCCCCTCATTTTAAACATTGGAACCGAACCTAACTCGAACCGTTTGGAACAGTCCGGTTCCTACGGTTCCAAACGGTTCCTACTAAAAATGCAGGTTTCTGGTTAAAAGTTGCTAAAATTTATTGTTTGGACTAAATCCAAACAAAAACAATCTAATAAATGAAATTCATAACCAAAAATTGAAAGGTGTTTATCTAGGCTTTTCGACCTCAGTAACGAAAAATGGCATACTAAATCAATCTAACAATTATAGTGACAAATATGAGGATTAAATCCAGAAAACGGAAAAATAAAATGGAAATGGAAACTGCCATTGATTAAGAAATCAATCCCATGAAATCAAATTAGGAAACCATAAACCAAGACTAGGGTTTCGATCAAGAACCCTAAATCTAACATGTATCGAATGGCATTTTCGATTTCTAGACAATAAACATGAGATATCCATACTAACCTTTTTTTTACAAACTTTCTTCAAACTTATTTCCCTTCTCAATCTTCATCTTTGGCACCCAACATGTGTACTAACTCTCTACAACCATACATAATACCACAAAAGACAACCTGTAAGTAGTACTACAGTACTATAAAACCCATAACCACCGATTGGTGGATGCATCAACACATTTTCATTAAGTTAGTCACCAATTTCATCGAGTGACCTTAAACCAATTTCATCGAGAGAGAGAGGAGACGAAGACGAAGATCTCCTGCTGCGCTGCCGCTTCTTCTCGAGACAGAGACCGAGAGAGAGGAGATCTGGTTGATCTGCTTCTTCTCGAGACAGAGACCGAGAAAGAGGAGACAGATGAGATCTTCTGCTGCTTCTCTACCTTTTCTTTTGCTCCTCCTCTTCTTGGTCTCGCGGCTACTGAGGCTTGTTCTTCTCGAGACAGAGACAGAGAGAGGAGAGGGAGATCTCCTTCCCCTTCTCGAGACAGAGACAGAGAGAGGAGAGGGAGATCTCCTTCGGTCCTTCCCCTTCTCGATACAGAGACATCGATACAGAGACAAAGAGAGGAGAGGGAGATCTCCTTCCCCTTCTCGAGACAGAGACAAAGAGAGGAGAGGGAGATCTCCTTCGGTCCTTCCCCTTCTCGATACAGAGACAAAGAGAGGAGAGAGTCGAGACAGAGAGAACTCAGAGAGGAGAGACAGAGAGAACTCTCGAGGAGAGACAGAGAGAACTCAGAGAGGAGTGACAGAGAGAACTCTCGAGGAGAGACAGAGAGAACTCAGAGAGGAGAGGAGTAGAGTTTAGGATTAGGGTTTTTTAGGTTTAGGTTTTGGTTTTTATACTAAATGGGATTTGAAACGGTCCGGACGGGTCCAACCCGGACCGTGTTTTTTTTTAAAATAGAAATCGGGACCGGACCGTTTTATAACGGATCCGGACCGATCCGAACCGTATCTAAAAATACAAAATCAAAATCCGGACCGTTTAGAGCAAAACGGTCCGGTCCGGTTTAAACCCGCGGATCCTCGACCCGTTTGCCCACCCCTAGTCAGAACAGGAGTATCGTCAGAATGCCTAAATTACTAGATATGTTGACCAACTTGATTGCAAGGGTTCCAACTTTTCTTCCATTCAAACAACACCCCATTCTACTTCTGGATCCCTTCAGATGAAAATGACATGAAAGGGATATTTGATTATTCATAGTTCATACTCTTGAACCCATAAAGATACTATCCTATCTAATACCTGTTAGATATATATCACCGAAAATTGTACGAGAAGAATATAAGCCACTTTTATGAATTTATTGCATGCATATCCAAGAGGTGTACAACATGTGGGGGATGGTATAATAAATCCAGGGTTCATCCCTGCGAAAGGCATTTAAATGGTTTTA
Source organism: Berberis thunbergii (assembly GCA_003290165.1). Lineage (NCBI taxonomy): Eukaryota > Viridiplantae > Streptophyta > Magnoliopsida > Ranunculales > Berberidaceae > Berberis > Berberis thunbergii. The sequence continues at coordinate 23,631 of QNQO01002386.1, forward strand.
GGATCCATGAAAAACTCTACTGACTTAAAAAAAAGACCATCTGTATCAAAAATAAATTCTTATGTGTTACAGTCTCCTTATGCCTAATTTACTGAATTCCTTTTGCCACTGATGTTTCAATTATAGGAGCACCTTCTGTCCCATTTTTAATCATGAAAATAGGGGTTTCCTTGCATTTCTACACATTTCATTGTTTGTTTCCCATCTCTAGCTTACTCTGGAACGTTCTTTTATGTATTGTTAACTTTTTATGTTGTTATAGTAATGTTACTTCACTAACTAAAGATCCAGGTGACATGGCGTTGTTGATTCATCTGTTTTGTATAGGTTGCGTTAGATTACATTGGTAAAAGAGGATCCACTGTCGGTGTGACCAAAGAGAAGAGGATTAAGTAAGTACTGAGTTCTCAATTCTGTTATGCATGCTACTGAACATGATACTGTTTTATCAAGGATGGAGGCTTCTCTGTGTAGTTGTATGGATTCTTAGAGTTACTTTACCATCTTTAACAGGTATGCTAGAGAGATACTTCAAAAAGAAATGCTTCCTCATGTTGGTGTGGGGGAATATTGTGAAACAAAGAAAGCTTACTATTTTGGGTAGGCTGTGCCCACTTTTCTAATTTGTTACTTTGTAACGAATCATAAAGCATATCTGAGAGTCCAATGTTACATTATCCAGATATATCATCCACCGGCTTTTACTCTGTGCACTTGGCCGAAGACCTGAAGATGATAGGGATCATTATGGAAACAAAAGGCTGGACCTTGCTGGTCCATTACTTGGTGGTCTATTTCGAATGGTGTGTTAATTGTGAGATCTTGAAAGATGTTTAAACTTTGGACTTTATGCTTTTAATTGCTTGATGCAACTCGTGTTCTTGTTTCTATGGATGCAGCTTTTCAGAAAGTTGACAAGGGATGTGAGAGCATATGCTCAGAAAGTGCGTTCTTTGCACGAACTTCTGCAGTCCTTTTCTGTCTATTGTACTATTGTTCTATTTGTAGACCCACGCACACACACGAAAACATGCATATTTATAATGTTGATTTTCTTTTTAGCTAATTTATTCATGTGAATAACAGTGTGTTGACAATGGAAAAGATGTCAACCTGCAATTTGCAATTAAAGCTAAAACAATTACAAGCGGCCTTAAGTATTCTCTTGCCACTGGAAACTGGGGACAAGCAAATGCAGCTGGTACAAGAGCTGGAGTTTCACAGGTTGATTAAAATTTTTTTGTTGTTGAATTTTTTTGTTTTTGGCTCTTTATGCATCTTTTATTGTACAATGCCACTGCACTTAGCTTTTATTTATTGGTCAGGTGTTGAATCGCTTGACTTATGCTTCTACTCTGTCACATTTGCGAAGGTTAAACTCTCCTATAGGGCGCGAAGGTAAATTATTTTGACACTTATATTTTGTGAATTCTTTGATAGACCACGTTTCCCTTGAAAGCTCCCTATACTCAGTGTCCATGGAAAGGATTCACATGAGGACCTAATTTGGTGTCCCTGTCTCTACCTTTCAATTCTTCCAAATAACTGTAACCACCACTCTGGTGTGAAATCCGAACTGAGATCTGTTATGATTCGAGAACAGGAAGAGAGGAGGGGGTTCTGAATTTACACCCTTTGGACGAAGAGTAAAATTGGTATAAAACTAGGTAGAGGTTTTGTTAAGATGGATTCACCTAGAGGAATGGTGGGGCCATCTTCATATTTGCTATGTGTGCAATGTATATTGATTAAGACACTTCTCCAGTTTATCAGTTTTCAAATCCAGTTATTTATTAATTCTGCTCTTTATAACCAGGGAAATTGGCAAAACCACGTCAATTGCATAATTCACATTGGGGGATGATGTGTCCTGCAGAGACACCAGAAGGACAAGTAATTTCTACATATGATAAAGAATAATGTTCATTTGATGTTTTCTAATTGTCAAGTGGATACCCTTTTCTTTAATCGTATCATAATGTCTCCGGGTATTTTCTTGTTGCTACTCAGGCATGCGGGTTGGTGAAAAATCTCGCCTTGATGGTTTACATCACAGTAGGATCAGCAGCTAATCCAATTTTGGAATTTTTGGAAGAATGGAGTACTGAAAATTTTGAGGTAACTCACTATGCCCATTTTCATCACCATGGAAAGATTACTCTGCATGATTTTGTTTTTTGCACCTTCCTTGTCCTTGTTGATTTTTCTGTTAAAGCTTGTACTTCAATGTTTTCCAGGAAATTTCTCCTTCAGTTATTCCCACTGCCCATAAAATTTTTGTCAACGGTTGCTGGGTTGGCATTCATCGCAATCCTGAACTCTTAGTCAAGACCCTGAGGCAGCTAAGGAGACAGGTTTGTTCTTTTCGTTCCATATGTTCTGAGTTTGCTGCGTGAGATGAACTGGTATCTGAGATCTCTCGTTATGGATTGGTTTTCTCCCATGCTTCTCCATCTGACTGAAGAGTGCGAGTGCTTTCGCTAAATTTTCTCTCTTGTTATTTTCCTTCCTATCCTCTGATCATTTTCCTATCTATGTTATCATGGATATTTCAAATTTTAGGGTTGTAGTGGTCATTTTACGATGATAAGTGATGTGAGTTTCTGTTGAATCAAGTAATTAGTTATTGAGGTTCCCCATTCAGTGGACCTCCAGTATTGAGTTTTCCTTTATTTTTATTTTTTGAAGTATATGCACTGGTTGCACCACAAGAGTACTGACTTTGAAGCAACATATGATAGGCATACATTAGATAATGCTTTGTGCATTCTGTTGTTATTGCTTTGTGGCTGGACGACGGCTGAACTGTGTTAACTCCATTTACAGGTTGATGTCAATACAGAAGTTGGAATCATTCGAGATTTTAGTTTGAAAGAATTGAGGCTCTATACTGATTATGGTCGATGCAGTCGACCATTGTTTATTGTCGAGAATCAACGGTTGCTAATAAAGAAAAAAGATATCCGGGCGTTGCAACAACGGGTGCGTACAAGTTAAGAGATCATGATATTTTCCTATAATTGAATTGCTTGGCATCTTATACTTAGCTTTCTCTTCTTACAGGAGTCCCTAGATGAAGGTGGGTGGCATGATCTTGTAGCAAAGGGATACATAGAGTACGTTGACACAGAAGAAGAGGAAACCACTATGATTTCCATGACCATTGATGTAAGTTATTTGAGAAATACATTTTGTTTGTCAGAGCATTCCATTATGGCTACCATTGGAAATATGTTTCTTCCACAAGACCTATGTGTTTTTAGTGTTTCTTTTCTTTCTTTTCTTTTCTTTTCTTTTCTTTTCTTTTCTTTTCTTTTCTGCCAATAGCAATTAGCAACCATGATAGGAAGTGACGTCATTACGCTTGTCTTGTCTTCATAAGAAAAATTGTGTGTGCTGCCTCTTTTAACCAGCTCATGAAAACACCATAGTTGACTTTCAAAGTTGTTTGCTAAATATGTGCTGCAGGATCTTGTAAATGCTAGGACAAACCCAAATGAGACATATCAACTTTACACACATTGCGAAATCCATCCTTCATTGATCTTAGGTGTTTGTGCTTCTATTATCCCCTTTCCGGATCATAATCAGGTTAGGTTCTCATGCTGCTACTGATATCTTCATTTGCATTTCATATTCTTTTTTCCTTCTCTCTGATATTCTTGCAAAATGCCACAAACCAGTCTCCGCGTAATACATACCAGTCAGCCATGGGCAAGCAAGCGATGGGGATTTATGTTACCAACTACCAGTTACGAATGGTGGGATTGTGGTCTCCTTTTCCTCCTAGAATAGAAGTTCTTATACCATAGATCTTTTTTTAGTCATTTTCGTGTTCTTGCAGGACACATTGGCGTATGTTCTCTATTATCCTCAGAAGCCTCTTGTTACCACCCGTGCCATGGAGCACTTGCATTTCAGACAGCTTCCAGCAGGCATTGTAAGTACTTTCTTATCATTTTTATCCTTGCACTTATCAACAGTGGATTTAATTATTATTCACTTTTCTTTTTTGAAAGAATGCCATCGTTGCTATTGCTTGCTACTCGGGGTACAACCAAGAAGATTCTGTTATTATGAATCAATCTTCAATAGACCGTGGGTTCTTTCGTTCTTTATTCTTCCGTTCCTACAGGTAACTGATTTTTTCTATCTTACTATTTCTTCAAGTTAGTATTGCCATTGGTTATGCTACTCTTGCTCGTGTGTTCTGTTATAGGGATGAGGAGAAGAAGATGGGAACGCTAGTAAAAGAGGATTTTGGACGCCCAAATAGGGAAAATACTATGGTGAGTACTGACTTCAATTTAACTTCGATTTTCTTGTATCAAACTCGTGCCTATAATCTTTAAGTAACCCTAACCACATTCACCTCTTTTCAGGGCATGCGACATGGTTCATATGATAAATTGGATGACGATGGTCTTGCACCTCCGGTTAGTATATGTAAAATTTCTTAGCCTTTTCCCCCCACATTTTCGGATTGCTAAACAGAATATATGCCCATAAATGCAGGGTACAAGGGTTTCAGGTGAGGATGTCATTATTGGAAAGACCACACCCATTGCTCCTGACGAGACTCAAGGAGGAGTAGCTTCACGGTACACAAAGCGTGATCATAGCACAAGTTTGCGTCACAGTGAAAGTGGGATGGTGGATCAGGTATATTGCGAATCTATATCCTACTGTCTGATAGTATCATGCAAAGATCTTGTGGGTTCTTAATATTCTTAGGATAAAAATTTCCATGGTCTTTTCATAACTTAATTATGCACTTCAGGTGTTGTACATCTTATTGTTGATTAATTATCATATATGCTTTTGTAGGTTCTATTGACCACAAATGCAGACGGACTGAGGTTTGTGAAAGTAAGGATGAGATCTGTCCGGATACCTCAGATTGGAGACAAGTTCAGCAGTAGGCACGGTCAAAAAGGAACTGTTGGCATGACCTACACTCAAGAAGATATGCCATGGACTATGGAAGGCATCACTCCCGACATCATTGTCAACCCACATGCCATTCCTTCTCGTATGACAATTGGTCAGCTCATTGAGTGTATCATGGGTAAAGTTGCAGCGCATATGGGCAAGGAGGGGGATGCAACTCCTTTTACTGATGTCACGGTAAGATACCTCGTGTTTCCCCCTTTTCTTTTCCCCTTATTCTTGTTATTTATTTTCCTGAAGTCATGGTTTTTGACAAATGTGTAGGGAATATTTTAAAAACCACAATTATGTCCTTTAGCACCAAAGCACTTGCCATTAGTGTTTTCCTATCAGAAAGCTGAGATTTATGTGAAAAGAGCAGCTATTGATAAAGTGTTAACAAAATGAACACGTAAAGGTGGTGACAAACGTGGGTGTCATGTATGGTCCTTTGCATGGTTCATTTGCCACCTTAGTTGAACAAGCCCTCCGATTTACTTGAATCTCTGAGCTCTTATTGAACCCAAAATGTTTCAAGATTTCCATCCAATAAAAATGTGTTATTATCTACCAACCCTACCGCTGTAAATGCTGCAGCTCATCAGTCTTTGTTTGTATTCTCAGGTGGATAATATTAGCAAAGCCCTTCACAAATGTGGATATCAGATGCGTGGCTTTGAAACCATGTACAATGGACATACGGGCCGGAAGCTGACTGCCATGATTTTCTTGGGCCCCACTTACTACCAAAGACTGAAGCATATGGTGGATGATAAGATCCATTCCCGTGGACGTGGTCCAGTTCAGATCCTAACCAGGCAGCCAGCTGAGGGGCGTTCTCGTGACGGAGGTCTCCGATTTGGAGAAATGGAACGTGATTGCATGATTGCTCATGGTGCTGCGCATTTCCTCAAGGAACGTTTATTTGACCAGAGTGATGCCTATAGGGTCCATGTCTGCGAGCGTTGTGGACTAATAGCCATTGCAAACTTGAAGAAGAATTCATTTGAATGCAGGGGTTGTAAGAACAAAACGGACATCGTTCAGGTAATGTTCTTGCATCTCTCCACTTGTTATCCAAAGCTTCTGTTTGTGAACTTTTGGGGTGTTGTAAGACATGAACCATGACTTCTTGTGTAATTTACTGTGGTTGGACTCTAATGCAGGTTCACATTCCATATGCATGTAAGCTTCTATTCCAAGAACTTATGGCCATGGCTATAGCTCCAAGAATGCTGACGAAGGAAATCAAAGCAATCAAAGATTCTAAGAAGAAAACTACGTGAAAATCCCTTGCAAGTTTTGCAGATGAGAGGTTTAATATCCAAACCTCCGGTGAAAGCTTCCTGCTACTGAATATCATGGACTGGAGTTGATATTGTTTGTTGTCCTGTAGATAGAAACTGGATCATTTACTATCCTAAAAGAGAGACACTTATACTATGGTCTCTGAAGTTTTTGCTTGAACCCAAAACATTGAGAGAGACCTTCCTGTGTGCTGGCGCATATATCTGTGGGCGTTTCTGAATGCCTATCTTGTTAACGGGAATGTAAGTTTGGTTTTGTAGGTAGGATGGATGTCTTGTTGAAACATTATTTAAACTGTTTGTAAATTAATCCACTGGATTTATGAAGTTAAAACATTATTTGTTAGATAATTATGTTTCAATTTTCATGTCTATTTTTCGTGCAACCAAACAGGCCCCTAAATTTAAACCTGGAAAAGTCTATTAAAAAATAAATTTGACACAAGACTGAAGGAAGCAATGTTAAAATCTGCGTGTATACAGTTACAAGAGTTATGCTCCACAATCAAATTAAGATCGCTGATACCCAGCAGCTTTAATCACCTTCTGTACATTGCACAAGACGAAATTTACATTTCCAAAAAAGAAATATGACTGTTCAAAAGATCACCACTGTTCTCATCCAAATCATGCACGTCGTTTACTCAGTCGCCACGAATTCGGTTCATGGTATCTGTCGTAAAGCGGTTCAATTTTTTCCTGTCGCATGCGCTTGCTCATCTTCATTGGATCTGCAATCTTAAAGAACCTTGGCGCTAGTTCAACCAACCATTTCGGATTGATAACTGAAACCTCGCGCATGTACTCCTTTGTTGTCATGACCAGTTCATGGTAGATTACCCAATCTGGCTGTCTCTGGAAGAGTGCACTGCTTGGATGAATATAAACAGGTTGATTTTTGACCAAAGTTCTATAACCTTCCTGAGGGTCCTTTCTAGCTGCATGGAAGAAGAACCCTGCTGTGATTGCCTTCCTTATCTTTGTGAAGTTCTTCCCGGCGCTTACTACATCCAATTTATACCTGAAAATATAATAATCTCAGCTACTATGCTCAATAATAAATAATCATAGCTTAATAAGTGATATTGAATGAGAAAGGTAATTTAAAAGGTCTCAAGTATATTATGAATTCAGTAAAGCGACAGCAAAGAAACTACATGGATGGAAGTTGAGGAACATTGAAGCCCAAGACTTCATTTTTGATGTGCGTGATGGTTTCTTATTTATACATTTTGTCACTTCAAAGACGCTATTGTTCTTTTTTATGACAGTGGTGGCGGCATTCTGCATGTGTATGCACAACTAAAACCCATGGCATCTAAGAAATTACAGTTAGTTACACATGAACCAATATCAGAAATGCAGATAACTAAGCTTATTGCAAATGATAATAAGAAAAGGATGATTCGAGATCACTGAATGAGACAAATTTATCTTTCCTTTAAAATATCTATTCTTATCTTTGATGCCCCGTGATCGTGAAATAAAGGATTCATAGGAATCCCATCAAAGATTGATAATGGTTTTGGCTATACAAAAAGTGTCCTCGGGACTATGCAGTTAATTGCAGTTACATCGCCGAAATAACGGCCTCGAGGCGTTAAGTTTTTTCATAAAACGTTAGGGTATAATGGAGGGAGTTATAACGGCATATACCGGCCATTATTTTTATTAAACGTTTTTTCATAACGCCGCTATAACGTAGCGGGCAATAAAAAAAAAAAAAACAGACCCATCTATTATTTTCTCTCGATTGCAGATCTGAAAGGAGAAACAATCTAACCCTAGCGCAGAGAGAAACGAATGAAGAAGTAGAGGAGGGAAGAAGAAGAGGAGGAAACGATTGAACCCCTTTTGATCGATCGAAAGGGTTTCAATCGAACCCTTTGATATGTTTGAGGGGAAGAGAAGGGAAGGAGAAGAGAAGGAGGAAGGATCGATCTTATACCTGCTACTGATCTCATCTCTGTAAGTAATTTTAGTCTTGCTTCTTCCTTTTTCCTCCTTCTCTGTTTTGCTTTGCTTCTTCCTTCTTCTTTGATCTCTGTTTTGCTTTGCTTCCTCCTTCTCCTTCTCCTTCTCCTTCTCCTTCTCCTTCTTCCTTCTTCCTTCTTCCTCTTTTCTGTCTCTGTTTTGCTTTGCTTTGTTTTGCTTCTTCATTCTCTATTTTGCTTTGATTTGCATCTTGCACGTTTTCTCTTCTTCTCTGATCTTTGTTTCTTGTTTTTGTTTTTGAAGTATCAAGGCAAAGTCCCAGCAATGATGAGTTAATTATACCATCAAACTTTGAAAGCTTATTTACAACTTTTTTATACCTGTAAGTTTCCCTTTTTTAAATATTTGGTTACCTGAAACAAATATAAGCAATGAGTAATGACATTGAGTAATGATATGAATTAATGCTTAGTGATTAGTTTCAAATTTATTGGCAGTAACAAGTTTATGTTTATTGATTTACTTTTTTGACTCCCTAGTCTATAATACATTAATATACTTAAAAAGGGACTGGAGGTATTAAAATAATTTTAAAAATATTTCATTATATACCGTTATATGCCGCTATATCTCGATATAACCCGTTATAACCTATAACGCTCCTAGACCGTTATGGGTCCGTTATCCGTTTTAACTGCATAGCCTCAGGATCAAACCTTCACAACGCCCTTATGTTTTCACCTCAATTCAAATAAGCCTTTTTGTTTTTCTACCAATTTTTCCCCCCTTTTCCCTAATAGTACTTTCCCCAGTGTACCCCCCTCCTCAATAATAGGACACATAAACTAAGGTACATATTTCTTGTTACGCTGTAGAATTTTTTTAATCACTGAGGGACATGAGCTTTTTGTTTAGTTTTTTTTTTTTTTTCAATCTGGTTACACGCTTTTATTTTTTATTTTTAGTTATTTTAAAGAATCTCCCTAGGGCACCCAGAGTCGGGCCTGCTTCAAGACTTATAGCTTCTTCCTGAATCTCCAAAACTAGTCACCATACAATGTGTTGCATATTGTTGCCCAGCTTCTCAAGCTCAAACTTCCATTCACTATTCACACATAATTGTTCCACATGAAGTTCCTGATAAAACCTCCTGAATACGAAGCAATTCTATTAGGAATTGGGCACAACATATGATAAAAGCAAAACTGTACAATGGCAGTTCTCACACCAACCTACCACCATTAGAGCAAAGCAATAGTTTGAACTTTATAATTCCTTCCCACTTCAAACCCGAGATCCTAGATTGCATTGGAAAGATACTCACACGCTACATTCCTTAAGCCCAAAGATAGGAGTTTGCCCACCTTACGAAATCCACTGACCCAAGGACTAAAATATGGCAATGCTTGATAAGAGTCAAATCTCAAAGGAGTCTTATACTCTTTATCTGTCTTTGCTCATTCCTTACGAATAGGACGCGGTGACTCTTTTTCAGTGTATCCATATACTTGTACTTGTAGGGGTTCACACAATTCCTGATAAGACCTAATAAGAGGATAGGATGCTACTAGGAATAGGAATACCTACAAACTATTTAAATACAATTTGTCAAGGAGGATTTTAGGACCAAATTACCACCATATTATGTTCATAATTATTTTAATAGTTTCTCTCAAACATTTAACCATGCAGTTACACATATGGTCCCTAAGTAGCAACGCAAAGATAACCTCCACCAAGACACGGTCCTTCAAGTAGACATTGATAAACCTTGAAATCTACACCCTAGAATATGCCCTGAGTATACATCCCCAAAGATCTTATGCCTCCGATTGATTGGGGGAACTAACAGCCTCAAGGTAGCAACTAAGGAATCTAACCAGCCTTTCTTCATCCCCTGGGAAAAGGGCAGTTCATCCTTTGCTCATTGGATGATATTTATGAGCGTCTTCACCCATAATTGCACAACAAGTTCCTGATAAGACCACCAGAATAAGAAGGCTATTAGGAATGATAACAACACAACCTAGTGTAAGTAACCAGGGTGCTTTTGACACTGACCTAGCACCATAGTTTCATAACCTACTAGTTTCCTATCCTCTCCAATGTCTCAGACACGAGAATTCCAAAAAAGCAGGGCCTTTAAATTAGTTGTCCCTGAATTTTCTGTCGTTCACTTAGATTCCTTGGGACAATTGCCCCCCTCGTGTCAATAAAAGCAAGAAAAATGACTCGAAAACAAGGAAGGGAGGGCAGTTTCATAAGGAAGTTTCCCAACAACTTTGGATCAACTCTAGAACTTGGTCATCGAGATGTAGACCGTAGGTGAGATTCAGACCTCTACATACTAGGATGTTGAATCTTGTTTCTTCTTCTTTCCTCTTTCTTATGTTTTCCATTAAACCCTCAACCCCGACCCATCATACATACATACATAAAAATTACATCCTCAGGTGCAACTAATTTTCCCTTATTGTATTCATATACTTCAGCTTATGAGAATTAATACTTACAGTAATTATCGTGGTGTCATATGCATCTTATGCGATAAAAACTAAATTACAGGTTTGGTTCTCGAAGCTTCCAGGAAACAATCATAAATAGCACAGCCATGACTACTTACTATAAGTGCATTTACTGAAACTCTTCTAAGAATATCTATCGATAAGCTCAAGCATGAATCATTGAAGAAAGAATTACAAATCATCATAAATTTCTAATTAGTAAAAAAATACATGATTTTAGCGAAATTGCTTTTGTAAGCGTGCTTCAGTGATTAGGATAAACAAGAAGGCCTTAGAAGTCATTTTTCTAAATAATTGGGCAGTGTAGTAGTAGTCTTTGTATGTGTACGATATCTCATCCTCATTTTATATCCTTTACTTAATTAACAAACATCATTGAAATGCTATCTTAGTGTATTTATTATGCTTGAAACGTCATTAGAAGAAGCCCTTTTATCAATTTATTTTAGGCAGGAAACAATTTTCAAACATGAATGATACTAACACAAAATGAAGAAAGGGGAGAGGGGGTATGTCTTCGGAGAAGAAACCTCGATATTCAAGATTTAAGATGTGGCTGGAAATTTTAAGCCAGCTGCTAAATTACATGACACAAAATACAAGTAATTCTAAAATAATTTTAAGAACGGTACCTGTCCATGATGGTCAGCAGTTGTTTCCTGACATCTTGTGCCCTCCTCAAAGATCTGGACTGAACAAAGTTCTCAAAGCACCATGGCCCAGAAAAGTTTGTCGCTTTCCATGCCTCATAAACAGCAAGTAATGTAAGATGATCCCCCTCGGGCTGGAAAAACTTGGCCCTCTTCTGATCTGCTTGTGCTTGCTTTTCCCGGGGCCTGTAAAAGACGTTTCCTGTTTGAATCATTGCTATTATGATGAGAATCTCATCGCTGCAACCAAGGTCTACACTGGCAAGGAGCATCTTAGATAGAGATGGATCCATAGGAAATTCGGCCATTTTCCTCCCCAATTTGGTCAAAAGCCCCTCATCGTCAAGAGCTCCCAGGCTATAAAGTTGTTCCATGGCAGAGATAAGGGCTTGAGGTGAAGGTGGGTCCATGAAATCAAAAGACAGAAGATTATTTATACCCATTGCCTTCAAGGTAAGTGCTGTGACTCCGAGATTTATCCTTTGGATTTCTGGAATGGTGGAAGGTGACATTTCATTTCGATAAGCACTCTCTGTGTAAAGCCGATAGCATTTCCCAGGCCCCGTACGTCCAGCACGCCCAGCTCGCTGCTTGGCTGATGCTTGTGAAATAGGAGTTATTACCAGTGAATCAAGTCCTTGTTTAGGGTTATACACATTCTGCTTAGCAAATCCAGGGTCAATGACATAGAATACTCCATCTATAGTCAAAGAAGCCTCAGCAATATTGGTAGCTACAACCACCTTCCTCTTCCCTGGAGGAGCAGGGTCAAAAATTCTTGACTGCATTTCACTGGGAAGAGCACTATAGACTGGTAAGATAATAAGCTCCGGTACATTCTTCCCCAATCCTTTCATTCTTTCATAAAGTGATTGGCATGCGTGATCAATCTCTTCCTGGCCCGTTAGAAAGAGAAGGATATCTCCTTCAGGTTCTGTCAAATGGATTTGCAGCACTGTGATTAGTGCTGCATCCAAATAATCACTTTCTGGCTGTTTTGCATAAAGGATCTCCACTGGAAACGTTCTCCCAGGAATTGTAAAAATGTTACAGCTGAAGAAATACCCAGAAAATTTCTCTGCATCAAGTGTGGCTGATGTGATGATTAACCGAAGGTCAGGTCTCCTTTTGATAAGCTGCTTCAGTAAGCCAAAAAGCACATCCATGTCAATCGTCCTCTCATGGGCTTCATCGAGCATGATCACTGAATACTGGGAAAGGTTCTCATCAATCAGAATCTCCCTAAGAAGCATACCTTCAGTCATATACTTGATAACAGTATCAGGTCCAGTGCAATCCTCAAACCTAACAGCATAACCAACTTCCTCCCCCAAACGACAACCAAATTCCTCTGCCACTCTCTTTGCCACTGAAATAGCTGCCACCCTACGAGGTTGCGTACATCCAATCTTACCCTTGGTTGTGTAACCAGCTTCAGCCAAATACTGTGTCACTTGGGTTGTCTTTCCTGAACCCGTCTCACCAATGACAACCAGCACCTGATTATCATGAACAGCTTGAACCAACTCCTTCTTCAATTTGTAGATGGGTAAGCTCTCCCTCTGATCCTGGATGGAGAGCTTCGATCTCTGCCCGAAAGTCGGGGTCTTTCCATAAGCATCCTTCATCCAATCAGGCATGTCATAGGCCGACAAACCTACACCCCTCAGCTCCTGTGCAAGATGCCTCTCACCCATCTCTGGCATGGGATCCTCCCATGGACGATTAAGATCTTTAGGGATGGAATCAAGTATAGTTCGCTGCTGCTGTTCTCTTACCTCTCTTCTCTCCTTAATAAGAGCAGATTGCAGTGCTGCTGCACGACTCAAAGATCCCTCTGGATTCTTAAAAATCTTAACCGGCGACTATAGAGTACCTACTCTGCCCTTGCAAGAAAGCCGGTTCATCCTCATTCAACTCAATCTCAAGCTCTTCCTCCACACCCTCTTCCTGATAAAGCAACCCATCTCCATCCTCATCATACATAGGATACTCCTTAGGATCCAAAACACCTGCAGCAATCAACTGCTTTGCTTCCCACTTCTCCGGTGAACTCATCCTCTTCAACTGCTTTCTCGATGGTTCACTCTCATCCTCTTCCACCATCCTAATCCCTGATAACCCAATCCTCGTACTCCCCCTCTGAGGATTCCCGCTAAACCCATCATCCTCCATTACCCTCTTCATCGGAACCAGATCCTGACCAGTATTCTGATCCACATCTCTCATTGACAAGCCCATCTTCTGCCCCGATATCGAAATCACTTTCACAAACACTACCTGATCCCTCTTGACAAACTCCTTCGCATTCCCCACCTTTCTATTGGCCATCTGCGAAACATGCACCAACCCATCTCTCCCCCTAAATTCATTCAATTGCACAAAACACCCCGAGTCCATCACTCTTGTAACTCTCCCACTATAAACCCTATACAATTCCGGATTACTCCTACCATCTCTTCTCCCATCCCCATTCTCCACATTATTTTGATCCCTTTTCCGACTTGTCGGTTCACTTCTATCACCCCTCTCTCTATCCCTATCTCTATCTCTGGCCTCTCTTTCAATCTCTCCCTCCAAATCCCTAACCCTCTCCCTCCCATCACTCATTTTCAACCCTCTATACTTAGAATTCTCAGAATTACGCACGTTTTCTTTACCAAGATCAGATTTTGAATCAAGAACAGCATGAATAATCCTAAACAAAGTTCTTACAAAGTAATCAGGTAACTCGGCACCGTCCTCCTTCAACTTAGCCTCGAATTCCTCCTCGCTCTTCGATTTTCTCCCGACTTCCGTCACGAATTCCGCCAACACCTTGTCTCCGAACCCTAGGTGAGACTCCAGTTCCGTACACACCTTCGAGATTAGCGAGAGGCACTCCAGCTTCTTCAGCCCGTCGTCGGGTTCAGCTTCATCAGGCGCCATTTCCATTATAGCAAGTTGCAGATAAGAAAATGATTTGAAGATGTTTTTGGCGTTTTCGGAGAACATTTTTATATATGGCCGTTGCTAATATAACACCACCATTTATGCTGAAGAACACCACCACCCTAATTTTATTTATTTATTTATTTATTATTATTATTTTATTTTTATTATTATTATTATTTATCTATTGAAGGACACTATCACCTTCACCTTCTCTTTTCTCTTCACTGGAGCAACATCACTCCGGAGGGGGAGGAGAGGTGGTGGTGATTGAAGGAAAAAAATAAAAAAAAGGGAGGAGAGGTGGCGGTGGTGGGGATTGATGGAGTAGAGGAAAAAAAAAGAAGTAGAAAAAGAAAAAGAAGAGGTGATGGGGAGGAGGAAAAGAAGAATAAGAAGAAGAAGGAGATGTGAGGTGGCAGTGGTGGAGAAAGTTGATGGGGGAGGTGAAGGAGGAAAAATAAGAGGAGAATAAAATTAAAAGGAAAAAGAAGAGGGGAAATGAGGATGAGGGGTGGTGGTGGTTAATGGAGAACAAGAAGAGGGGAGGAGGAAGAAAGGTGGCGGTGGTGGGGATTGATGGAGGAGGAGGAGAAAAAGAAGAAAAAGAGGGGGAGGAAGAGAAGAAGAATGAGAAGTGGCGGTGGCGAGGCGATGGTGGAAATAATAGGAGGAGACGTGGTGGTGGCAGTGGCAGAGTGGTGGTAGTGAAAAGGAGGAGAAAGAGATGAGAAAAGAGGTTAGTCCAAGGCATCCGCCTTATTATTATTTCGTTGTTGTTCATTAAAGCTAGTCAAAATTTAGTCCGATAAATCTATGACGATCCGGCTCCGGAATCAGATCGTTAGGTGAATTAAGTAAGTAAGGACACCCAAGTCAGACTTGCACGCCCAAATCTTATTCTAACCAAAGCTCAGTCTGCTTCGACTGATTACAATAGCTTCTAGTTTGCTCTAACATCTATCCCGCCAAAAGCAGATGATGATGGCTTAGAAAGTGGGAGCTTAGTCAACGCTTTTAACATCTTACTGCAATGTCTTGCTAGGGACCATTGTCCAACTCTAGATAATGGTCGCCGAACCTAACCAAAGTTTTGTCGGTTTCGACCAATAACGATAGTTTCTGGTTCGCTCTAACTCCCAGTCCGTCAAACGAGTGCCAACGATTTAGAGAGTGTGAGCTTAGTCAGTGCTCTAATGTCTGATCGAGAAAGCTCGCTAGGGATCATTGTCCAATCACGAACAATTGTGACCAAACCCGACAAAAGCTTAGTCGGTGACGATTGACGACGATAGCTTTTGGTTTGCTTTAAGCCTAGTAAGCCAATAACGGATTCCGACGGTTTAGAAAGTGGGAGTCTAGCTAGCGCTCTCGACGTCTGATTCAGATGACTTACCAGGGATCACCGCTCTTCCACAGACGATGGTCGTCGAACCCAACCAAAGTTTTGTTAGTGGCCGCTGATGACGATAGTTTCTGGTCCGCTCTAAGCCTAGTTCACTACGTGCGAATTTCGACGACTTAGAAAGTGGGAGTCTAGTCAGTGCCCTTGACGCCTGACCGTGATGGCTTGCCAGGGATCATTGGCCAACTACAGACAATGATTGTCAAACCTTGCCAAAGTTTAGTCAATCCGACTAACGATTATAACTTCTGGTTCACTCCAATTCCTAGTCCACCAAAAGCGGGCGTCGATGGGAGTCTAGTCAGTGCCTTCGACGCTTGATCAAGACGACCTGTTAGAGACCATCGTCTAACCACAGGTTCATCAGTTATAACCGGCGATAACAACCTCTGGTCCATTTAAACCTATTCCACCAATGCTAAAGATGAGTCGAAAGTCCAGTCAGAGCTCTGCAAGCTCGACTCAAAGGACTCACAAGGACCGTTGTCCGATTGTCTACGATGGTACACACACTATGACCACAGTCTGACCAGTTTGCTTATAATAGCAACAACAACAACAACAATTGCTTGTTCGATATACAGCCTGACCCGCCAAGGGTGGATCACACTCCCCGATTTCTAAAGAATTATGACCAGAATTCTACGAACTATCACAACATAAGCGGTTAGAACTGTCATCAATAGATCAATCATATGGCTTTTGAACCAGTAGAGCCTTTTGTCTGAAAACTAATGTCGCGATAAGACAAACAGATAAAAACTAGCAGGGAAAGTAAAAAAAAAATGCACAAACACAAAATGTTATTAATTTACAAGCCAAAAGTACGAAGCTCACTCCTCATCAGGAAGAGATTAAGATACAACATAGCCGGACTTAGCAGGAGAAGAAGCGGGAGACACATCCATACGCGCTGCCTCTCGATCAACCTCTTCTGGGTCACTCTCTTATTCTGATGGATCGAAGACTACTCCAAATTCTGCATAGGCCCTCTTCATAGTTGGAGAAGTCCCAATCGGAATGCTCCTCCTTCATTAGCTGCAACAACTCTAGTCTTCCATGCATGACTTTGCTGAACTCAAACGTGCCTTGGGCCTTAAGAAGCTTTTCCCCGCGTACCCTTGATTCAACGAGTTCCCACTCCAGCTTGTCTGACAGCATGTCAGTTTTGGACTACTCGGCACCCAGGTTGTCCTTAACAACACTGAGTTCATTTTGTGCCAAAAGGAGTTGCTCTTCGGCAGTCCGCACACTTTTAGCATTAAAATCAACATCAGCCTCCAACTGCTGACATTAGACAATCCATTTAGATTCCTTCTTGGCCTTCTCGATGTTCAGAGCCTACATTTCATCATATACTTTGGCTGCAGTCTCTTAGGCAAATTGTAAGTCACGACGGACGAGGTTGAGTTCCTTCTAGAACCGGTCTTTCGTAGACATTGCCCCAGCCAAGTCAGACTAAAGTGTTTCCAAACGAATCCTCTAAGCCTCCGATCTTGTGCGCCAAGATTTCACTTCAGCATCCGAGTGAGCTTTGAGTTGCTTCCTCAACAATTCATTCTCGTAGAGCGTCAGAGTATGACTTCTGCAAATTTGCAAAGATTCGCTCCATGGTATACACTCTCTCGAGAGCGACCTCGGCTTCCGTCCCAGCAACCACAACTTGGTTCAGGTATGACGTCCCCATCACGATATATTTTGCCCCTTATCCATACGCTCTCCTAGCGTCTCTCTTTCTAGCACTGGGGCACAAATCACCAGCCAGTCATTCCACTTGCTAATGTGCTTCCTAGAAGTATAGGAAATGTCAACCTTCTGGTATCAAACTTGGTTGCTCATCTCTACCACGTCTAGAACAAACAGACTTATCCGCGCATTCGGATGGAGGTCCTTCGAGATCAAAATCACTCTAGCACCGCCATTCATTGTCTTCACTGCATCAGGGCCCTCATTCACAACTTTCCCCTTACTCGCAACGATCAACCTTCTTTCACAAACCGACTTGAAAGCAGTTGAAGGGAAAGAAGGAAGCGAGTTATTTTAGACCCATCGTCACCTCAACGTAGGGATGAGAGCGGGACGGAGGACAGTACGGGCGATGCAGAGGGAACTTTTCACCATAAGGCCAACAATTAGACGACTCTTCATCATGCCTAGGAGAGTCACGATCCAAAAAGGGTCGGTACTCAAAATCCTTTAATGAGAAGAGACGAGCCAGTCCCGCATCGGACGAAGCTTCCATGCTCGCCTGTAGCAGCATTTTGTTCAAAACCTCCATCTGCTCTGTACTCAGCTTCGTTACATCTTCGACCCCTACCATTTGCAAATACTCCCTCTCCAAATCGGGAAGGGAAATAGGGGCATTTGCCCAAGCATCACGCCTCTCGAACACAACAGTAAACAAATCAAAACTTGCCCGACCACTATGCGTCCCTCTGGAGGGGCCATGCTCGCGAACGAGCCTAGACGTAAAGATAACACCTCATTGAACTCCGCCCTCATTGATGGACTTAGAATCTTAACCTTCGAGAGTTTCCTCTTTGTCGAAGAAGGTTTGACTTTAGACTTCGGCTTAGGAACTTTAAAAGGAGTGGGAGTCTCATGCCAATGAGCCCACAATCCGTTGCGCTTGATACTAGAAGACTGAGCGATGTTCTCCATCGGCATGCGAAGCATGTCACGAAACGCGTCCAGAGTTGCTTTATCCTCAGCACAAAGGGACGAAGTTGAGAATTTCCCTACAAAGCACATATATCAATTTGATATGCAATTAGCATGAGCAGGATCGAAAAAAAAATTGAACTTACTCAGCTACCTAAACTCTCGCTCGATCGGATGACCGGTAAGCTCGAAATACTTTGAATCCGCAAAGGCCGTGAAACAATATTTCTGCCAGAACTTGAAGTCGTTAGGCAGATTGCCAAAATAGTTCTGGGATGTCAGCACGCACAAAGTATGCTCATTTATCCGATAAGAAGTGAGTAGTTGGATCGCCCATTCGACACCAGTTGAGCGGGCGCAATACTGAGGTACGCTAGGAAGCTCCAAATTTCCTTGATAATAGGAAAATAGACATCCGATTGAAGCATACTTCAGTGCAGATAGATAAACCTTTTAGGGAGACAGTGGTGTCTGACTGATGTGCATAGCGAAGAACACCAAATCATCAGGAATCCCATCTGTTTCACGAAAGACTTCTAGATTCGACTCATAAAGTGACATCTCCTCAAAGAACTTGCGGCCCTTAGCAAACAATTCATCGGAAAGATGATTTTGGCCTGCCATGAAAGATTGTACAAACTTTCGGTTACAGAGTTGAGCAAAGGCACGGAATGTGATACAACAAAACAACTTCTCTGAGATCGAAAGAGTAAAGAAGCAAAACTCTACAGAGAGGAGATCTATATAGAAACATAATCCTGTTTTTTCTCTATCGAGTAGACGCACGCCCAATTAAGGAAGCGCATCGCTCGAGAAAATGATTCAGACTCAACCATCATGACATAGTTTTTTCATGGAATGACTTAGTAGACCAATGAGCTAACCCACAAACTCAGGGGAGTAGCTGATGATATATCAAACCGTCATTTGATCCGCACCATTCGCGTGTCATGATAATCTCGTCAGAAGAATAAAACAGACCTGATTGCACAACCAATCTAGCAAGGCCCAGACAACACTAAGCCCATTATTGGCATAATACAGAAGGTCGAATCCAAATTGCATTACACCATTAAGCCCACACGTCATGCAGTCAAGCCCAATACTCGTAAGCCTTGATAAGACAAGTATCTGAGGAATCGACCCAAGACAGACATGCCAGCAATACATTGGTTCTGACTAGGAAACAAATACTGGAGTAAGTCGAGCATGGAAACATCCTTGCATGGACAACACTCGAAAGAGAAACTTCTCCCGTGCAGATCTAGGAGCACAAGTCGTGTAGGAAAACTTCTCAACATGGACAACTCCCAACAAGGAAAGGATTTCTAGTAAGATCTCTCTCCCTAAACTATGTCACCAAAGGCCTAGCCGAACAAGGACTCTCGCACTATAAATAGGATATAAAGTCGATGAACAAGGGTACACTACAAAATCCAATTTACAACTTTAAGCCTCTCATACGCTTTATCTAACTTAAGCATTGGAGTGTCATCGGCCGCCACACGATGGTCTTTGGCTCATGTGCGTTCCCTGTGCAGGTTTAGGTCAAGGCCAGGAAGGAGAACAAAAATTGACTATCAAGTTTACTTTTTGATTCTCCATTTTGAAGGTCCACTTGGAAATAAAACAAAATAAAAGACAAATATGGTAAACCACTGTGGTTGTTCTTACATGTCGTTGGCCCCCGATCTAGAGCAACCACAATAAGTAGAATATTTTTTTCTTTCTTTCACAAACATAAGTTACCAATCCCAAATAAAATAATGAATATGATTAGTCTGGGTGTCATTTGAAAAGGTTTGCGCTTTGCAATGGCGCACGATTTCCATTTCACTAGTTATGCGAAGTGTGCCAACCTTTCCCTATGTTCTTCCTAGTTTTCATGCATTTCTATTAGTAGTTGAGGAAGGAGAATGAAGTAATTGTGCAATAAGAATACTATGGCAATGACTATTTGACACCACAACTTTCTCTCACCCACACCACCTATCTAATTTTTTATTTCCCACACCAATATACATTTTTTCCACACCACAGTTTTCTTCCTAATCACCCATAAAAAGCAAAATCTAAATTCATCTTCACCTCTCCATAATTCAAACTTGTGAAAAGTCCCTCTCCCCATACAACTTCCTCTTTTTCCCTCCACATACATTCTCTCCCCAACTCCCTCTCTTCCTCTCCTAAATTCAAATTCCTTAGTCTTCCCCTCCCAACTTCCTTTTATTCACTCCACACTCGGACTCCCTATTCTTCTTCTCCAAACTTCTTGTCCATTTCTTCAAATCAAAACTGAAGACGAAGTCAAATAAGAAGAAGAGGTGGAGCCTTTACAGGATCTCAACCTCGATTTTGCCACCGCCTCTTTTTTTTTTTCCTTCTTCTTATTCTTCTCATTCTCCTTGCAATTTCTATTTTTTTCTCACCCTCGCCGCGGCCTGTGCGAGAATGGGTTCCCCGCTTGCACTGGCCATTGCAAGGGCAAAAACATTTGACCCTCGCAGCGACCTGTGCGAGTGGGAAACCCATCCTCGTAAACTCGTAAAGGCCGCCGCGAGGGAAAAAAAAAAGTGCGAGGGGAATGAGAAAAAGGAAAGGGAAAAGGGCGACGACTTGTGCGTGAAGAAGAAATAGTGGGAGAAAAAAAGAGGGGAACTGAGAGAGAGTGTGAAAAGAAGAAATACTGGGAGAACTAGGATAGGGGAAAGATAAAAAGAAGATGGTAAGGGGAAGGAGAAGAAGAAAAAGGGGCGACGATGGTTGTGGCTCCATCTCCTCTATATTTCGCCATGGTCGTCTCTCACTACCCCTCACAATCGATTGCCCCCTTCCTTGCTACCCTTCCATATTGTTGTTGTTCTTGAAAAGAGAGGATGAGAAAAAGAGAAGATGAATAATGGTTTAAATAGGTGGTGTGAGAGAGCATGTAAATAAAAAAATAAAATAAAAATAAAAATAATTGGATGGGTGATGTGGGTGAGAGGAACTTGTGGTGCGAAATAGTCGTTGCGGAATACTATTACTCAATGATCTGAACGAAGTTGAATGCAACATTGCATGCTCTTCAAGATGTTCTACCCTCAACCATGTTTGCATCTGTCTTATTCAAACTAAATCTCTAAAGTCAATCAACCATTATATCTCACTTCATAAAGTCATATGTGTATTATGTATCCTAATTCACATTTTTCATTCCGTAATTACGGGTGAAATAAAGAACGGAAAACAAATACTTGACAACTGTTGTACATTTATTTCAACACCTCGAGCTTCAATCATCTTTACTTCAAATATCATCGCCTCATGCATTTCCATCATGAGCAGAGCCATGTTTAGTCATGCCTATGCAACAAGACTATTCCTTCTCGACAGTGCCAAAAAAATTCCTTCTAGACAATAGCTTCCACCAATGCCCAAACATGACAATTTTGATTGCCAGAACCTGACATAGGTCCATGGCTCTCCAACACATGATGACGATTTTATGTTATTTGACTAAGTTTCAAGTCCCCGTATTTGTTGGGTTAGGCCAAGGGTTTGCCAGATACATGCTTCAAAGTTAGTCACCATTTTAGGCAATACCTTAATATCTGGAAATCGATCTTCCAAAACTCATACTTCCTATTTTTCATTAACTTAAGAAGGTTTGGTCTTGCATCAAGAATGATTTTACCACTTTCAAATACGATTCACTCTTACATCAAGAAGTAATGGTGAGCTACATCATAAGACGGGGAACCTGGCCGATACCCAACCATCTTTTGCCTTCGATTAGTGAAACTGTAGAAGATTTGGAAAGTATCGAAATTGATCCCCAAGGGGAGGATGAGGTAATATGGGCTGTGGGGCCTGATAATAACTACTCCATGAAGTGCACATATGAAGCAATCAGACACAAAAACAACTGAGTTGTTGGAGACTAAAAAGGCTCATAATTCCTAATATTAGACACATATAAATCACCTTTTAAGGCAATACCTTAATATCTGTTAATTACTCCATTGATTGGTTGGTGTTGTAATTCGCGATGGACAAGGAATGTTAACCGCTGCATGCACGGGCGTCTCCACGGGTCATTTGTTCATCAAGCATGAATTACAAGGTATTGAAGCAACTCTTAAGTTAGCTATCATTCATGGATTAAGAAGCTAAACATTATGTACTACAGCTGACTTGATCATGAAGGATAGAGCCCTACCATGGGACTCGCACCATGTTTTCCGCAGATTACATAGAGAATTGAAGTCCCATCACTCACAACTATAGAGAGACCAACAAGGTTGCAGATAACTAGTTTGTATCCTCAAATGAGGTGTTTTGAAACTACTCCTAGTTCACTCGCTGATGACTTGAAAAAAAATTGCATACGAAGACGCAATAGGAAAAGTGTATCTAAGAATATAAACGCTTATATTTTTCAAAAGGTTCAAGGATCCTAAATAAACCTTGGCTCACTTTTTTAAAAATATAAATGCAAAAAATAACAAAACTTTTCATTTGTAATTTTCAAGACAATTCCAAACAAGTCTAAAGTCTACCACACATGGTTGAGATGAGCCTACACAAACCACGAACCGCATCAAATTAAGACCAATATCTGAGTGCCGCTTAGCAAGTGCATAACCCAATGATTTACATGACTAGCATGGATCCTTCCCTCAACCTCAGTGACAAAAAATAACTCATTCACTCACTCCACATAAAAAATCTCCTAACTTAAAAGTTATAATATTGCATACAAGAATCTTGTTTGCTACTTTCATATAACCAAGGCACAACTCAAAGCAAGTCTACGATCTATCACATTTGGTTGAGACTAGCTCATACGAACCACATCAGACTAAAACCTAACACCAGAGTTTCATCGAGCAATTGTATAACCCAATCTTTTAACATGAGTAAGCATAGAATCCTCCCCTCACTTTGGTTGACAAAAATGAGTCACACACAGACACTCAACATCAACACTCTATCCCTAGGCCCCCACTCTCTATCCCCATCAGATAGGCTGCTCACATCCCAAATCAGCAACATTATTTGCCTTCCTGCCTGCATCCTTTATCCATTTTTCCTTCACTTCCACCACAAAGGTCGAAACAAACTTAATATAATAACAAGCACTTCTTTTAACACTCGACTGCTACCTCCTCTCTTTCATTGATTCTTCTTCTTCAATCTCTCTCTCTCTAGTGGCATTTCTGTAAATTTCGTGATCCGGTTCAATGGCTGCCATGTTCGAATCGGTGAGTCTCCCCCGATCTCCAAGCTTCCCCTCATCCGTGGCTCTCTCTACACCCACCATGATGGCTTCTTCGGCTTGGCCTGTCAGAAAGGTGGGATCTTTGCCTCAATTCAAGGGCTTGAAGGTTCAATTTCGGTCTCAGGAGCGAAGCAGATTGAAAAGCAAGAGGATCGCTGGTCGTGGTGGAAGTATCGTTTGTGAGGCTCAGGAGACCACTCTTGAAGGTTAGGCTTCTTTAATTTATTTTCAATTCATCGTTTTGGGTTTTCTGTATCATGTATGTGTCTATGATCTTGTTTAAATTTGTGGGTTTTGATCACATTATTTTAATTTTTGGGATTAGTGAATTATTTATGGGTTTTATCTAATTGAATCAAAATTAGACATATTAAGGGGATTGTAGTTTTGGGTTTAGTCAAGGAATAATCAAAATTCTAAATTTGTTGAGGAATAAGAATTTGGTTGAAGTTGTGTTAAGTTGAAGATTGAATTCAACAATCGAACTAATGTATTCGGAGTATGTTTGGGATGGGTTCTTAGTTGGCTTAGAGAATTCTGACTGAAAATCCAAAATTTGAAAGGGGATAGTACCAAAGGTGCCCTCCTCTTTTAGTTCACCGCTTAGTCCCAAATTACTGGACATGTTCTTGTACCGTTTCAAGTGAAAAGGATAAACAAAGAAAGAAAAGGTGGTTTGATCGAGATAACAAGGGCGTCAGGACATTCTAATATACAAACATTGTTGCTACAAACTCACTTATTTCTTTCATCACATATGCCCAGAAAGTACCCTATGGAAATAAAACTAATTGTCACAATAGTTTAGTTATCGTGATTGCGAAGGTTTTATTTCTCCGCTAGGGCCTATACTGAATCCAGGAATACACACTTTCTAATTATTCTGCAGGTTAGTCTGGTGGTTGTTATGTATCTGTCCTCCAACAGCAGGTATTTTTTTTATTTTTTTTTAATCTTTAGGTGTTTAATATTTATAAAATTTGTTGAAGATTGGGATGTTTGGTTTCTCCTCTTATCACCCTTTGTATCTTCTCCCCTTTCTTATTTTCTAATTTCTATTTTCTTTCACCTGAATTAAAATGGGAGCTAGCTGATCAATGCACAGAAAAATATCAGTTTCAAGAGTTGCTTAAGAAAAGTGGAAGTTGGTTGCACTTCCTAAACATAGGGGAGAGTTCAGATTATAACCTTGAAGAAGATGAACATGAACATGGCCTTGGAGATACAGCAAAAATTGAATTCTCCAACCTGTCTATTTTTTTTCAGGCAGTGGCACATGAGGAGAAGTTGCCACATTAAAGTTAACAGTGTTTAGATGGCAAAGATGGTGGTAACTGGTGGTGGTTACTGGCGCATGCCTAGCTTCATAAAGGTTTGGGGTAGTGGGTGGTGGTGGCTGAATTAGGTCTGGTGATAGTGGCAAATGGTGATGGATTTTGGGATGGCGGTGGCTATAGGTGACGGATTTGGTGATGGCAGTGGCTATGAAGAAAGAAGGAAGAAGAAGGTTTGGGGAAGATGAAGAAAAGAGGGAAGAAGAAGGTTTGGGGAAGATGAAGGGGGAAGAAAAAGGATCATGGCCTTGTTTTAAAATAGTGATTTAACAATTTTTTTTATTAAAGTTGTCTGGGTTGATTTAAAAA
Organism: Berberis thunbergii; assembly: GCA_003290165.1. Classification (NCBI taxonomy): domain Eukaryota; kingdom Viridiplantae; phylum Streptophyta; class Magnoliopsida; order Ranunculales; family Berberidaceae; genus Berberis; species Berberis thunbergii. The sequence goes on from QNQO01002386.1 coordinate 48,880, forward strand.
ACAGTGACTGAACAATCGTTTCTTGTGCTCGATCCAGGCAAGCACAAGAAACAATTGACCACATTTTTCTCTCACGTGTCTTGTGTGCTAATATGTGGAGACTGTTTTTTCGAGTTCAGAATAAATGCTCAGTCTTTCTTGGAGTGGGCAGAGTTATGGACTGATGCGATAGGGATAACAACCACTTTGTCTTTGCACGGAAAATGGGTGTGGGATAGCATTCTTCATGCTTTTGCCTGGGTTATTTGGCTGGAAAGAAACAATAGAATTTTTAGAGGAGTATAAATAGTTTGTGTATTGGTGTTAAAGCCACCTTGTGGGTATGGGGATTCACTAGTACAAATACATGATGTATTTTGCAATGGCTGCGAGGCTTCTTTCCTCTAGCAGTTTTCCTTAATATAGTTCTTTTTGTTTTTTCTGATTATTATTATTTTTTTAAATTAGGGACAAAATTGACATCATTTATTTAGTTTAATATTATTACTATTTTTTAATATATTTATCTTCCTTACCCATAAAACTAGTAAGGAAAACTTATAAAAGATCTCCGGCCTTCCTTTTTCATGTCTCCCAATCCGTCATGTATATTTTACTGCTACAAAACATATAAAGGACAAGCGGGGAGTTTGATTTTTTTTTTCCTATTTGTATTAAATTATATATTTTTCCCTTTTTACCCCCCTCTGCTTTTAATAATTTCAAGCCTCTTTCGAAAGTTCAGTTTTATTCAGTATTCGATAGGAAACTAATCCCTTGTTCAAAAGATCCATGATTCATCACTCTCCACATTGAATCCCATAAGATTGTACTATAATACATTTGTCCTCATCTTACTCATCTTCATTAGAGTCTGAAAGACCTTCCATGTTATTGCTGCCCACCAAAGAGTGATCTTACCATTTCTGCAATACTGCTCTCATTTCACATGAAAACTGTCCTCAAAAGAAGAATTTTTCTTGCCTCTCGACTTCATGACCAACTCTCAATCACTTCCTGAACTTCTCCTTGAAAAGACCGAGACAGTGCTGCATTCTTCTTGCCAGACTTCCCCTCATCAAATCCCCTAAGTTTCCTCCGAGCCACATCACTCCAGTTTCTCGTCAACCTGACTATTGGTTTCAATCCAATCTCAATGAATAAGACCTCAGGCTGCTTACAGATGTCCTTGGGATCACCTGAGAACCGAAACACACGGATAGCTAACTGGGGAATCCCAGCTAGCAAACTCTTTCTGTTCTTAGTAGCTATCTAGTGCCAGTCTCCTGTAAATAATCCTATCTGGGGAATCTCAGCTGTCAAACTCTTCAAAATTTTGTAACATTATTGAATAAGCTCCATTTGTTTCATTTAATTAGTCTGTATTTTTTTTCCTAAATAAATGCAGTGCCCTCTGTTTCCGAGGCTACTTGGCAATCAGTTGTCCTTGATTCTGATCTTCCTGCGTTGGTTGAGTTCTGGGCTCCATGGTGTGGGCCATGCCGTATGATCCATCCTGTAATAAATGAACTTGCAAAGCAATATGCTGGAAAGCTTAGATGCTTTAAACTGAATACTGATGAAAGCCCTTCAATTGCGACTCAGTATGGGATCAGAAGCATACCAACTGTCATGATATTCAAGAATGGTGAGAAGAAAGATGCAGTTATTGGTGCTGTGCCCAAGACTACACTGACTGCAAGTATCGAAAAGTTCTTGTAGAAGTATTATGTAAAAGGCCTCTGAAGATCTGCTGTTTCTAGTTTGATGATACCGTCAGGCATAAAGGATTTGAAATTCTAGGTAACTACAGTATTTCTCAAAATAAAGTCTGATGTGATTGCATATGTATGGCGGGTTCAATGATCTTATTTCTTCTGTAAGACATGATATCCATTACATGTTCATGCTCTAAACTCGTGTTACTATTTCATTGTTATAATATCATCATCACGGCAAAGTTGCAGGCCTTTGCAACTTCTCTTAAATTTCCATTTATTTTTGTCAGCTTATCTCATTTTACTTTTTGTTTTAAGAGTGTTATCAACCATGTCCTCATTTATACTCTTTCTTAACTATGCATTGGGATGAATATAAGCCTGATGAACAAAGCTGGAATTCAAGTTACATCCTATCAACTCCGTGCCTTCTTGGTCTGGCGATTTCCATAGAAGCACTTTTATTTATCTTTAAAAGAAGGAAGAAAGACGAGAAAAATTACAAAATTGCAATAGCAGTATGTTATTGCAACTTATGGAAGACGAAGTCTGTCAATTTAATAAATCAAAATCTCAGAAAAATTACAAAATTGCAATCGCAGTATGTTATTGCAACTTATGGAAGACAGAGTCTGTCAATTTAATAAATCAAAATCTCCAGTAGCTACTACGATGGTGACATATAGCTCTTTCACTTTAGAAAATTAGGTGTTAGCTTGCAGTTGTGCTCCTTCCAAAGGACCCAAAGAAGGTTAGTAGTTGATCTGCAGAAAGGTCTTTAATTCGCCGGAACAAGAGAGAAGAAGTGTTAAACGTGTCAGAACTGTGCCAGTGAATGAACTAGTGGTTAAAATAATTCTTCACTGATGTAAAAATGGCTTTCCTCACGAAATTATATGGCAGCAGTTTATGGCATTGGCCTCGGAATTATTATGGCCGCAGTTTATTTAGCATCGGTTTCTGTGATCATAAATTTTATGGTATAATAATTGAGTAGTGGAATTTGAAATCTAGAAAGCAGTGTCTCCCTTCTGGTATGGGTGGTATTCTGTGACAGAATTATGTCAAAGACAAGTGGCTCTTCAAAGAGAGTGACGACTTTTACAGTTTTGCAGTGAATGATTTCATCCTACAATCACTGCTAGATGATTAATTTCCACCTAATATGTATCAGATCCCTCGCTTTTTATCGGTAGTACCTTAGTAATGTTCTAAAAAGCGTTAGGCGGTGGACGGGCGGAAAAGAGTTAGGCGGTGGGCCGGCGACGAGCAAGTGCCTAGCGCCGAGGGGCCTAGGCGGTCTTAGGTTTTGTATTATAGCTTTAATAGTTTACAAAAGTTAAACATAATACCTTATCAATCAATTACATACAATTTAATGTCAAGATGCATATGCAAAATTTAAAAACATGAAAAATTAACAATCTTGAACAAAATTTATTAAAACTCAAATACCGAAGTTGGTCATGATGGGTACTTTATACAAAGTTGAATTTGTGGACAAATATTCAAACATACTCTTTTATTTTTCTTCAAATTGCATGAATAACCTCAGTCATGTTTGATAAAATCTACATTACTAAAATTAATACCGGCAGATCCTTTGAGAATTCCATTAAGTAATCATTTTATGCTACATTAAGACATATACTGAATAAAAAATAATTAAATTATTTATTTCCAAAAAAAATAAAATAAGATAAGAACACAATTAGCCTTATTTAAAAAAAAAAAAACTCGCTCAGACTCGCCTAGACTGCCCAGAACCCGCCTAGCCATTAATCTGGGCGTTTTTCTAACGCTTAGAGCCTAGGCCAATTATTAGAACACTGCACCTTAGTAAGATGCATAGATATCTATCGTTCCAAAGACTATTAAACAAAAAGAGTAAAATCATCTCCTTTTAGACGAACTTTCAAGTGGACAAAGTTGGTTCAGGTATATTAGCTTATGAATTGAATGAAATTTATTTTGGTGAAATAATTGAAGTTAGAGGTGTTTAAGACTAGAATTAAACCTTCAACATAACTTGTGGCCTTCAGGGGGAATAGGGCACTTGAAAGTTATAGTCAAGGAAGCACAGACTCTTTGAAAACTTGTTGTATCCGTGTCCGACAAGTATTTGACATCGACACTCCCAAGATACTTGGTCAACGTGTCGGCAGGTGTTGACACATGGTCAATGTGGTCAACGTGTTGGACACACCTCTGATGCACTCGAAACTTAGTCAGAACATAATCAAGACATGAAAACCAACTTTGTTTTATTTTTTACTTTTAGATGTTTGCAAATAACCATATAATTTAATGGTTGTTGATTCATCTAAAGTGAATGACTCTTTCGTTTGTGATTTCAAGCAAATAGGATAAAAAGTCTTAGAGTATAGAGGTAGTCTATGTTTCTTCTTAATATTTGCTTCTTCTCTCCTCAATTATATTTTTTTTGTCTATTTTATTTATTTTTTCTTGCAACAACGTCTCGAAGAAGACATTCTAGAAAAGGTACTTTATTAGATTATCATTTATGTTTATATGATTTCCTAAAAAAATAGTATGACATGTCTCTGAGTCATAGTTTTTGGAAAATTGTCAAATTGGCGTGTTGTGTCCGACACTACACGCGTGTTCATGTCCATGCATCTTTGGTTATAGTTTATAGCTGAGGGATAATTTGACAGTTCACAACTTTATCAGAGTGAAGGAAGAAAGAAAATCCGCTTAGAAATGTCACTCAGAAAGTTCAAGGTGCTAAGGATCTTATCTCCTTGTTTTGGTGCATGCTCAACCCAGTCTATCCAAGTCAGAGCATGGATGCAGTGTTACTTTCTGTCACTTGAGCATGACACGGGGAGCATTGAGGGAATTCAAGACAACATTCAACTATGTATATACAGGATTAGAGCAAGTTTCTTAATGTTGGATAGCGTTGTTCGGCGTTCTTCAGTTTCCATAGGAGCTAATGTTTGCCACTAGTCAATCAAGTAGGGCTATCAACAATTGCAGTTCCACGTGATTCTTAAAGGTTCCTAAATCAGAATGATTTAAGGTGGTCCTTAGCAGTTTCAGTTCTATACCGCTCTGGATCTCGAATAGGCAAATATTGGTTCGTCATTCATTATATTTTGAGGATTCTTATGAAGTCTTTTAGGTAACAGATGTCTAACGAGTATCTTATAGGGTAGTAAGCTTTGTGGGTTCAAGGGGTATGAACTATGAACAATCAATTACCTTTTCTTGACATTTTCAAGCATCCAGAAGTATTATCATCAGTTCCATTACCTATTGGTTATGGAAACTATGGCAGAAAATTGGAATCCTTGCCATCAAGTTGGTCCACATATCTAGCAATTTAGGCACTCTGATCATACTCATGTTCCCTGGAACATCTACGACAGGCTGCCTTTGAAGCCACTTCTTTTGATTTTCGCTGTTCAAACTTATGAAGAGTTTTCTGAACTTTATTCCTTTTTGAGACGAAGCCAGCAAAACTTTTTGCCTTAGCTACTCTGCTGATGAAATGAACTCAAGAATTGGTTGGTGTTGCATTCTTTCGTGCAACACCTCCCCCATCTATGGTACATTTATTATTCTTAATGCTACATTGACCATCTCCTGCTATCTCCTTCTTAGACTCGGTTATCAGGTAACCATGGAATTTAATAGAAAACCTAGTAAGCCTGATTTCTAAATTCAACGATGAACATAAAAAATATGAGAAAAATAATAAATGTTATTAGCTTGTCAACAAGATAGCGAGTCGCGGTGCTAACCAAGTTATATATAATGTAGTTGGCATAAGATGACTACTTAAACACAATGAATAAAGTATTCCAGAGCTAACTTACATATTAAGCTGTGTAAACTCAATGCAGTTGGTCTCCCCTATCCATTTGTATCGTGCACCGATTATTTTATTTATTTATTATTATTATTATTATTATTTTTCAACATTTACGTCACATTACTACTATTGTCATTGCCTTATGTATATGCGAGGGCCGTAATTCTAGGGGGGTGAGGGTGGTGTAAGGCCGACCCACTACTATCCATCGTCTTCAAGATGCACATCCCACATACAATGGATGGTGATGGGCCGACCTTGCGCGGTTGCGCCTCCCTCGCCCCTTACCAAGGCTCATGAGAGGAAGATGGAATGACATGTCTTCAGTACAGTTTAAGGTTTATAGTTGAGTTAGTTAAGAAAAAGTTTATATCAGAAAATGTCTCCCAAATAGATAAGGATCTGGTGTGATAATGAAAGTGTTTTGAATCTCTTCTTGAATAACGATAGAAAACATTTATAATTTTTATCAAGGATCTAGTGTCCGTTGATAAGGCATAGACTTAATCTCAGAGCAAACCACTTGCAACCGGCCACATTCACTCTACCTTGATAGAAATACAGTTATTGTCATTTTTGATACTTGAGTCTATCAAGCACGCGGGGGGTTCCACACACACCACATGAAAACGTGAGGGACCCTACGCCATAACCACTCCTCCCGACGGGAAGGATTAGCTTGAGACCACCAAGTTAGCCAATCTAAAATGGAGCCTTCAAACATCAAACTCAAACCGAATTCCGCCAACAACTGACTTGACTGAAAATATTCTGGCTTCTGTTGCCTGTCAGATAGATGACAAAGTTTCTAACAGCACGATGGCGAAAGGATACGAGGCTGAAGCAGCCTTGCTGCTCATCCAGGCTCAACGATGGAGGACCAGACTTTCATTTTGGTGACTCTGCGACCCTTATTGACCTCATCCAGAATGAAGAATCTCAACGGCCCTCTCCTATGCATTGGGTTTGACGCCCTCTTATTTGTAATATTAAACGTCTACTTTTTATGCTTTATATTGTTGCAATGTAAATATATCGCAAAGAAGACTAGTTTATTAGTGTTGACATGTCTTAATGAATTAAAATACGCTGCCCTGGAAATGTCTCCGTTGAGCCTTGACTACCACTTTATGTAGCTACATTTTGTCATAGATTCAACTGCGATGATTGAAGTAGACTTATAGTACATCTTATCTACAATCTGCTCCTCCATGATCTGTTCTGAGTCAAGAACTTGTGGGTGTGAAACATATAATGCATCTTCTGCATCCCTAATTTTCAGGCAGCAACCATTTCTTACCAGTTTTTTAAGTAAATTCCCTGCCTAGTAGGATTCTGCATCCTGCACCTTGGTGCAAATGATCCGAACTAGAATATGTCATTTTAGATCCCCTTGCATTTTTAGGCGAACCAGAGATGACAATTAATTCAAGGGACACGGCTAACTAAATAACCATTCTAGAATTGATTCTGCACCTTGATGCAACTGATATGAACTTGACTGAGTAATGTTGAGATAGTTTTGTGTGTCTTGAGTTACCCTGGCGGATTTATTTAAATGATAAAACATCATTTCAGAGAAACGAATTGAGTGGCAGATTAATTAGCTAGTCTTTTTTCAAATGTTGAATTCTTTGAGATTGTCTCTAGATTCTTCGCGGAAGATTTGAAAAAAAATGCAATAGGAAAGATATACCTACGAATGTAATCAACTCTTTTTTATTTTCGATTAAGAGATCCTAAATAAACCACAACTCTCCTTCCAAAAAAAAATTCATCTTCTTAAGCTTCTAGCTTCTTCCTCATTGTTTCCATCTGAGGTTTAAAAATTCGATATTGCTGTCTACTAGCTCCAGGGTACTGCCGTACAAATTCCACCTTCAAACCATTTGAAGCTTCTAGACATCTCATGCAGGAATGGGTGGCAATATTGTAAGTCCTATGAGGTGGTAATTTGACCCGAGGTAGATGTTCTAGATGCCTAGCCTTGTGGAGCAAAGTGGCTGTCAAGTTTAGACTTTGAGGGTTTTATTGTTATAGAAATGGTTTATTGGATCTACCCACATTTGTCTATTAATGGAAACTGATGTGATTTGAGGTTTGTTTGTACACAGAATGTACTTGGTTTCTATGAACACGACACGCTTACTAAACGAGTCAACACGACTCTAATTGCCTGCCTCTTTTAGCCATAAGTAATCAATTTGAGAATACTAACATAACAGAAATTCTAAATGTCGAGGGATTGAGCGAGAAAACCAGCGAGGGAAATGAGGTGGAGGGGGTGGAAACCGTCCATCCCTCTCGAGATGTGCGAGTGAAAAGTCAACGCTCACATCTCAAGGGGGGTGGACGGTTTCCACCCCCTCCACCTCATTTCCCTCGCTGGTTTCCTCGCTCAATCCCTCGACATTTAGCAAAGCTCCTAACATAATGCTCTTTGCCGATAATATTTTTTTCTTTGAAAATTTTATAATAAAAAATAAAAACCGGGATAAAGCAAAGAAAATGAGTTATTATAAAATTATGAATAGACAGACACTCAGTTTAAAATTCATAAATCTATGGTTTTAACGCATTTGGTATTATGACCAACATAATTATGTTTCTAATGGAAAAAAACTATACATAATTACATATTTTGATTTTATTTATATTTTCAACACGGAAAGGTCCATATTGTCATTAAGCACTTACATCCAACCAAGGATTGTGATTTTGCAAAATTTTAACAAAAATATCATTTTTTTTAATTACGAAAAGAAAAATGGTGAAATAAAATGTTACATTTTTTTTTCAAAGATTTTTTTGAAAATTTTTGAGATTTCGGAATTTTTATCATAAAAATACATTACCCAGCTACCAAAATTAAATTTTTTCAAAAAATTTCGGAGTTTTTCATAAATTTTGGGGTTTTATCGTATTATCAATTATTCTAATTATTTATTGATTTTTAAAACTACTACCTAATTTTCTAATTATATATTGATTTTTGAAACTATTCCCTGATTTTCTAATTATATATTGATTTCATGTTTGTTTTATTTCTTGGTATTTAGGATTCATTTAATATGTTTAATAGATTTATTTACTTACATCTTTTTTTCACATTTTCATATATCCTCGAAATCCATTATATATATTTTATATATCCTAAAAAATTTTACATTTTTTCTTTACACACTAAAATATTTCTTAAAATCAAGATACCGAAATGAACTCGAAAAACTAAATCATAATCTTTTTTTTTTTTTTTTTTTTGGTTCAAACACGAAAAGGTTTATTAATGAAAGAAAGAGAAACAAATTACAAAGAGAAACATTCTTATATCAAGGAATGCCAAGACCCTATGAAAGTGTCAAAACCCAACTCCCTAAACAAATTACATGCCGTACCCATCCTCCACAGCAATTCTCTAATCTCGATAAAGATAAAGTGCTCTGATCTGTTGAGTCCTTCAAATACCATTTTGTTTCTTTCTTTCCACACGCACCACATGAGAACGTGAGGGACCCTACGCCATAACCACTCCCCCCGACGAGAAGGGTTAGCTTGAGACCACCAACTTAGTCAATCTAAAATGGAGCCTTCAAACATCAAACTCAAACTGAATTCCGCCAAGAAATTGCTCCAAATGGATTTGGAAAAACTGCAGTGAAGCATCAAATGGTCCAGTGCCTCATCAAATTCATTGCAAAGCACACAAATACTTCCTGTGAGGATTCCTCTTTTTCTTAACCTATCTTTAGTCAAGAGCTTCTCATGCAAAACTGACAAACTAAAGAAATTAATCCGAGGAAAAATGTTTTTCACCCATACCAAATTTTTGTGGAAAGAAATGAAGGGGTTAGAATGAGTCTCATAATGAGATGCAACCAACATAAAGTAATATGAAGCCACATTGTGTAAATTGTGTAAATTGAGGGCGGCTGAATCATATTTTATAATCCGATTTATCATTATATTAGTTGGTAAGCTTATTTTAACTAGAGCTTTGCTATGCGTCGAGGGAAAGGGCGAGGAAAACAGCGAGGTAAAAGAGGTGGCGGGGGGTGAACGGTAAAGGAGGTGGCGGGGGGTGAACGGTTCACCCCCCGCCACCTCTTTTACCTCGCTGTTTTCCTCGCCCTTTCCCTCGACATGTAGAATTCCCGTTTTAACTATTTGAGTTTTTCTCTTATGGTAGGTAGATGTGGTGCGGGTCCCTCAATAAAAGGAAATATACAATTTACTTTTGAACCCTAATAATAACTTCACTTTGAGTTTTCGAAAATTTTTACAGCTTGCCAATCACCAACCATTATTTTCTTAAAAAAATATTTATTTATTTATAAATGAATAAATTTCAAAATAAATAAATGAATAAAAGACTTTGATACATAGGCTTTCACAACTTATTTATTTATTTTAGTAAAGTATAATAAATTTGAACAAAAAAAGTAAATTACTTTGAGATAAATTTACCAATTATCTCCCTCCCCAATAATATATATGAACCTCATATAGATTCTACAAATAATCGACTATTCTTTTTGAAATTTCTCTAGAAATGTCACTCGCTATTAACTAAAAGCCTCAAAGTGACCAATTATCACTAATATTAGGAAACTACTTCTTTTACTCCCTAAGTGGAAATGTAATTATGTTAATAGGGAACTCAACTCCGAGTCCCATAACTTAGCTTGTGAAGCTGGTCTATCTATTTTTAATTTGATATTCGTCTAATATTAATCATGCAGTTCTTAACAAAAAAAAAAAATGTAAAATTCGGGCAATCTAGGAAACTATGAGGTCACCCATGAGCAAGTTTTGCATTACCATTTGCATGGTCAATCAAGATGGCAATTGATCATGCATGTCAATCATAGTTTCACTCATTCTAGAATGGTCTACTTGAGGATGCTCCCTTCCTTGACTCTTTCAATCATGGTTTCACTCATTCTAGAATGGAGTCTCACTCACACCCCACATTTTCCTCGTCACCTCTCACAAAATTCAACCATTAACAAAAGTTTAGGTCACTTATAACATAATTAATTACATCCTAATCCATGAATAAAAGCTTCATTTTTAAGTCTTATGTGGGGTTGTTTTGTTCCTATTAGAGTTTTATGAAATTGCCAATGCTCTTCCAAAAGACTCGGTCACTTTCAGAAAATAAAAAATAAAAATGAATTTTTTTTGGTATTTCAGTCGTGCCTTATCTATCAATAGCTCAAAAATTAAAATGTTTCCCAAAAGTTCTATCAATACCCTTCATGCATCATGAATTATTACTTAGATTATGTTTTAATTATTATTGCTTTAAACATATGTAATGGCTTCATTATGAGCATCCACATGTATTCCAAAAAATTTCTTTATTTTTTTTGTTATAGTAATATTTTTAGCTTAGATTATCGCGGAACAAGAAGAAATTCTCAATGTCGCAATTGGTTATTTTCTAACAACTTTATTTATGCATACTTTACACTGTATATAATTTTGAAGTTGTTGAAATTCAAAGCATATACAGAATGTTCATATGATTCATACAAAAGGTTCATATGATTCAAGTACTCATCGAAAGAAAAATATTTATGAGTTTAATAAGTTAATATTCATTTTCAATCTAGATTTTCAAGCATTGTAATTTCAATCATCGAACAGTTTTAGACAATTAGACTAAAAAAGAAGATAGTTTTATAACTTTTTGGGGTTTTTTTTTGTTTTTTTAGAAAATTAATAATTATCTACTTCAAGGTTTCAATAGATCGTTAAATAAGAAATGAATGTTCCCTACTTAACTAAAATATTTATTACTTGTGCCATTTTTTATTTTTATTTTTTTGATTTGGAAATTTTGGTTTATTCTAACACTTATATAATGTGTGAGTGTAATCAAACATCATGATACATACACACACATATATAGTTTTTTTTTTCATATTTAATTTGTGGAATTGGTATGGATTGCACATTTATTTCACAAACTATTTGTAAAATATGAACACAAACCTTAGAAGCGCGTTGATATACACATTTAAACACAGACAACGGAAACAAAATATAAACTTAGTACTTTCAAAATATTTACTATTTTAATGTGGGCATTATATCTGTGGGATTACTACACCATGTGTGATTTTAGCTCTACATTTACCGTAACCATAGAACTTAATTTGGACACTAATTTTTCGAGATACAGAACAAAGATGCTTTAAAATTCTTAAAAGAGTTCACATCAAGCAACTAAATGAAAGTACATGGCCCAATTTATATTGTGGTTATGAAGGTGGGTGGGATATGGTGGGTTAAATACTTAAATCACAAGAAAAACTTAAGCATGCATTAAGAAAGAGAAATATCCATGTATGGAGAATTTTGGAGGAAAGTGACTATTTGTAAATTAAAGAGATTTATTGGAAATCTAATTATCAAACTAAGAAAATTTAAAATAAAATAAAATAATTTTTCAAAAGTCAGGCACCATTTGACAAGGTGGAGAACTCGTGCATATTCTCAAACGAGGTTTATCCCTATTTTTTTGTTTTTTGTTTTTCAAAAATGCTAGGAAATTATGTTATTGTAATCAGGGTGACGTGACTTGATTTTAAAAGAATGATGAATTTTTCAAAAAAAAATTATGTGTATCTTGAGGTTATAAAAAACTTCTTTAACGATGTCAGATTATCCTGGTTACAAAACTACTTGTAAAAAGTTTTTGTTTTTTTGTTTTCATGTGGTAGCCAAATGGTAAATGTGCCTTAATCATGATGAGTGTTCATCTTAGGAAAATATCTCGTTACCTAATTATTAGAACTCCACATAATTAACCCTATCACATGAAAAAAAAAAAAAAGAATAATTCTACAGAGCTTGCCCTTGTAGCCTGCTCTTGGTTCGGACCCTCCCAGGCACGTGCCATAGGGAGGGTGTTTGCCACATGAGGCGACTCTCAAACCCTCAAGAATCAGAGCGTCCTCCTGCTCCTCCTCTACGAAGGAGAGACCCTCAAACCCTCAAGAATAAGAGCTTCCTCCTCCTCCTCTACGAAGGTCACTCCTCCTCCTCCTTCTCCTCTCCTGCGCGCCTTCTCAGAGCCTCCTCCTCTCCCGCGAGTCTCCTTAGAGCCTCCTCTGCGCTCCTCCACGCCAGATCTGCTCCGCTCGCTCGGCGCCTCCTCCTCCTCTTCTTCATCTTCTTCTGGTACGTATTCAATCTGCAAAATTTTTGTTAATTTATCTTCTTCATTTGTTGAAATTCATTTATACCACTGAAAATCTAATATTCTACTACTGAAAATTTTTGGAATTCATCTTCTTCATTTTTTGGAATTCATCCTGAAAATTATACGATTTCAAAATTTTTAGCCATAAGTAATCAATTTGAGAATACTAACATAATGTTCTTTGCCGATAATATTTTTTTCTTTGAAAATTTTATAATTAAAAATAAAAACCAGGATAAAGCAAAGAAAATGAGTTATTATAAAATTATGAATAGAAAGACACTCAGTTTAAAATTCATAAATCTATGGTTTTAACGCATTTGGTATTATGACCAACATAATTATGTTTCTAATGGAAAAAAAACTATACATAACTACATATTTTGATTTTATTTATATTTTCAACACGGAAAGGTCCTTCATATTGTCATTAAGCACTTACATCCAACCAAGGAATGTGATTTTGCAAAATTTTAACGAAAATATCGTTTTTTTTAAATTATGAAAAGAAAAATGGTGAAATAAAATGTTATATTTTTTTTCAAGGATTTTTTTGAAATTTTTTGAGATTTCAGAATTTTTATCGTAAAAATACATAACCCAGCTACCAAAATTAAATTTTTTCAAGGTTTTTTTCATAAATTTCGGGGTTTTATCGTATTATCAATTATTCTAATTATTTATTGATTTTTAAAACCACTACCTAATTTTCTAATTATAATTTCTTCTTCTTATATATTGATTTTTGAAACCACTCCCTGATTTTTTAATTATATATTGATTTCATGTTTGTTTCATTTCTTGGTATTCAGACTTCATTTAATATGTTTAATAGATTTATTTACTTACATCTTTTTTTTTTTTTCACATTTTCATATATTTTCGAAATCCATTATATATATTTTATATATCTTCAAAAATTTACATTTTTTCTTTACACACCGAAATATTTCTTAAAATCAGGATACCAAAATGAACTCAAAAAACTAAATCATAATCCTTACATCCAACTAAAGTAAAGTAAAAGTAAATTCAACCCAAATGTAAATTCAGGCAATCTAGGAAACTATGAGGTCACCCATGAGGAAGTTTTACATTACCATTTGCATGGTCAATCAAGATGGCAATTGTGCATGCATGTCGATCATAGTTTCACTCATTCTAGAATGGTATACTTGAGGATGCTCTCTTCCTTGACTCTTTCAATCATGGTTTCACTCATTCTAGAATGGAGTCTCACTCACACCCCACATTTTCCTAGTCACCTCTCACAAAATTCAACCATTAACAAAAGTTTAGGTCACTTATAACATAATTAAATTCATAATCCATGCATAAAAGCTTCATTTTTAAGTCTTATGTGGGGTTGTTTTGTTCCTATTAGAGTTTTATGAAATTGCCAATGCTCTTCCAAAAGACTCGGTCACTTTCAGAAAATAAAAAATAAAAATGAAAAATATTTGATATATCAGTCGTGCCTTATCTATCAATACCTTTCATGCATCATAAAATACTTACATTATGTTTTAATTATTATTGTGATAAACATATGCAATGGCTTCATTATGAGCATCCACATGTATTCCAAAAATTTTCTTTATTTTATTGTTAGAGTAATATTTTTAGCTTAGATTATGTCACTATTGGTTATTTTTCTAACTTTATTAATGCATACTTTACACTATATATAATTTTGAAGTTGTTGAAATTCAAACAAAATATAAACTTAGTAATTTCAAAATATTTACTATTTTAATATGGGCATTATATCTGTGGGATTACTACACCATGTGTGATTTTAGCTCTACATTTACAACCATAGAACTTAATTTGGACACTAATTTTTCGAGATACAGAGCAAAGATGCTTTAAAATTCTTAAAAGAGTTCACATCAAGCAACTAAATGAAAGTACATGGCCCAATTTATATTGTGGTTATGAAGGTGGGTGGGATATGGTGGGTTAAATACTTAAATCACAAGAAAAACTTAAGCATGCATTAAGAAAGAGAAATATCCATGTATGGAGAATTTTGGAGGAAAGTGACTATTTGTAAATTAGAGAGATTTATTGGAAATCTAATTATCAAACTAAGAAATTTAAAATAAAATTAAATAATTTTTCAAATTGGAATTTCAAAAGCCAGTCGCCATTTGACAAGGTGGAGAACTCGTGCATATTCTCAAACGAGGTTTATTCCTATTTTTTAGTTTTTGGTTTTTCAAAAATGCTAGGAAACTATATTATTGCAACTAGGGTGAGGTGACGTGACGTGATTTCAAAAGAATGATGAAATTTTCAAAAAAATTATGTGTATCTCAAAGTTATAAAAAACTTTTTCTAACGATGTCATATTATCCTAGTTACAAACTTATCTGTAAAAAGTTTTTGTTTTTTTGTTTTCATATGGTAGCCAAATGGTAAATGTGCCTTAATCATGATGAGTGTTCATCTCAGGAAAATATCTCGTTACCTAATGATTAGAACTCCACATAATTAACCCTATCACATGAAAAAAAAACTACCATACCATACCTTCCACTTCACTTGACAATTTGAAATGCTCTTAACATTGTAGGCCTCCTCGCACCTTCCATTATCCAAATTATTTTTCACTAGTACAATTCACTCAAAATAGAAATCCTTAATGAAAATAGCATGAAGTCGCAAACCTAAGAAAAAGATTGATTGATTGTTTGTACTTTTGCAATTGGTTGAGATCTTTGAAATAATGAGGGTATCCTAATAAGGTATGGCGCGTATACGAATTTAACAACAAAACACTTCGATAATTCATTCCAAAATTAGCTAATGTAACAAAAAATCGCATCCTTATCCAAACTTGATATAATTAATGGAGATAAATGTTATTTTCATCCCCCTTGTGTGTTTGTCAAAGGTGTGTTGGCTCAGTAGTTGAGCAGCGACGAATGATATCACTAGGTCACAGAGTCAAATCCAGCCGGCGGTATATAGGGTTTAAGAGAAATAAATTAGATGGTAACTCTACAAGACCACGAGCCACATCATAGAAGAAAGTTTCGAGGGGTTATTGAAAATACAATCAATAAATTAACTTTGAAAATCTAAAGCAAAATAAATTAAAAGAAAAAAGAAACAAAAAAAATATGAATCTTCAGGAATGTTAAATGTTTTCACAATCGAACTGCACTTTCTCAACATTTTTCCCTACTTTGAGTTAATATATCCAATGTACACATCAACCCCTGCTTATAAAAAATATCTCACCAAAAAGAGCATGTCTAACTATCGAGGAAATCAGCGAGGGAGGGGGTGTGACCACTCATTCCTCTCGAGATTCGTGTTTATGTGCATCTCAAAATGTAAACACATATCTCGAGAGGGAATGAGCGGTCACACCACCATCCCTCGCTGTTTTCCTCGACAGTTAGCCAAGCTCAAAATTAAATATAGCACAGTACTGAGTATAAACCCGGGCTTGTCTAACTGGCGATGAAACGGGCAAGGGAGGGGGTGGAACCCTTCATCCCTCTCGAGATATGTGAACTTGCGCATCTCGAGGAGGATGGAGGATTCCACCACCCCTCCCTCACCCGTTTCCTCGCCAATTAGAATTCCCCGTATAAACCCATCATTTTTGTTTGCAAAATTCTAAATGTCGAGAAAATGAGCGAGGAAACCAGCGAGGAAAGTGAGGTGGAGGGGGGTGACCGGGTGGAGGGGGGTGAACCGGTCACCCCCCTCAGGATGCGCGCGCAAAAACAACGGCTCACATCCCGAGGGGGGTGAACGGCTCACCCCCCCTCCACCTCACTTCCCTCGCTGGTTTCCTCGCTCATTTCCTCGCCATGTAGAATAACTTTTTGTTTTTTCCAACCAATGGGCATTTGGGCAGCTGCAGCAGTTTCACACGTGGGAACTCTATCCATTCGCACGTGCGAGCCACGTCTATCATGTTATCTACTCTGCTTTTCTTTCTATAAATACGGAGACCACGGAGACTTCTTAAAACCACAACATAAGTTGGTTTATCTTCTCTTGAGTTTCTCCGTCTCTTCAAATCAAAGACCCTCTTTTTGGGTTTTTCAATCGAAATCGTTCGTTTGTTAGTCCTTAAAGCTTCGATTCGTATAGAGCTTTCGTTTGATCTCTCTCTGTTTGGTGCCTCAGAAATAAAAAGGGTGAGACTTTGTTGTGTGTTTGTGTTTTTTTCAATTTGAGGTTTTGTTGACATCTCGTTTGTGGTCTTTCGTTTGATTGTTTTGGTGTTCATTCGAAATCATGAATGAGAGATGGGTTGATTGTTTGTGGTTGGTAGATGAATGTATGTTGTGGATCGGTGATTTTGCTCCTTTTGATACAAATTTGTGATATTGTTTTCTGTTGGATGAAGATTTGGGGGAGTTTTTGTGATGTTAATCCTAAAGTTTTCATTTTTGTTTCATGAAATTTTGTGGGTTTAGATTTTCTTTGGGTCTAAGTCAAAGTTTCTGCTTTTTATCTGATTTCATGAATTAGAGGTGAAAGTTAACCCCAGGAAACAAAACTGGTTCTGGGTTTCAGCTAGATCTAATTTGTAATTGCTTTTGAGGTAATTTCTGGGTGAAAATTGGAGGAAAAAAGGTTGAAAGAGTGGCAAGGAAAGGTATTTTAGGGCTTTAGTTCTATATTTCAACGACACAACCCTGGGTTTAGATCTCTAGACGATTGTATAGTTTTTGTGTATCAACATAATCTTAGAAAAAACTATACAATCGAATCCATAATTTATTACACTTTTTTTTTTCATAATCACTTTGTATTTTGTGGTGTCTGTCTGATGTGTTTTTCTATGATTGTGTTGGATATGCATTTCTATTTTAAACCATTGGTCAGAAATTTATTCTCTGTCTTTTCCAAGAATCCACTTTGTATCATTGTATCCCGACTCAGTGTTTTCACGCTAGCATCATTGGACTATGGCACGTTAAGATTTTACAGATCTCAAAAAGAGTGTGATATGAAAACGAATCAACCCATACCCATCTTTTTCTATTTTTAGTTTGTCTTGTTGAATGGGTTGGGAATCTTGGCTTGAATACCTATATAAAATGAACCAAAAGCCAAGAGAATTGCTCATTTTACTTTTTATTTGATTATATGTTTATATTATATGGCATATATGGTTGTTTGCTTTTTATATGCTTGCGGATGTTGGTACTTTGGCTATCATTACTGTGCCTAACTTTTATCCATTTTCCTAACTCTCCATCACCATTTTTAGGCATCCTAGAAGTTCTAGTCAGTCCCTTGTTACTGCTGTAATGCCCCGCAGTTGTCGAATAATCAAATGGAATTTCTTTAGATGAAATTAGTATGGTCCTTAAGGTGTTTGTTATTCAAATTGGCTTGAGGCAGCAGCTCAACAGCCACATGAACTGCCCCAGTCATCTTCATGTTTTTTGAAATTGATTTTTATTTTCCATAGAAACAGAGGGGAAGCTTCTCCTTTTTGCAATGACTTTCTGTTTCCCTTGGGGTTGCTTTATCAAATAGTCATATCGAGCAAATTAAGATAAATGCCAAAATTTTGGGTATCATTTTACCCTTTTGTTTGTGGGCTAAATGATGTTAGTTACCTAATGCATTCTTGTCTTAATTACATATTCCTACTTAAAGTGATTATAGTGATGCTGCACATATTGTTACTTGAGATATTATTGGTCCGTTATTGAAAATCTAACCTTTTTATCACTCTATGTTCCTCAGAATACAGCGGGTATCTAAGGAAATATATGGCGATTGAGGGATACTTCCAAGATTCATTCCCACACCATGAGATGAATGTAGATGAGTCGTCACCAAAGAAATGGAAATCTGTCTCTACAGCTAAGATGACCTCAGACAACAACGATAGTGGTTGCTTTGAATGTAACATCTGCCTGGACCATGCCCGGGATCCTGTTGTCACTCTTTGCGGCCATCTGTATTGCTGGCCATGCATTTACAAGTGGATCCACTTTCAGACCGACTCTATTCCCACAGAGGAGGAGCAGCAGAAGCAACAATGCCCCGTATGCAAGGCAGATGTTTCAAGCTCTACACTGGTACCCCTCTATGGACGGGGGCTTTCCTCCTCGGAATCAGAACCAAATGGTAAAGCCTCAGGTGTGATAATCCCACATAGACCTTCAGCCTATGATGCCCATGCCATGATAAATACGAATCAGTTGCAGCCACAGCTTCGATCAGATGAACGTCAGCAATACCACCCACCGAACTACAACAATTATGCTGCAGCAGCTGCAGCAACCCCAGTGTTTAGTCTTGGAGGAACAATGACGCACCCTATGGTTTGGATGTTTGGTGAGATGGTGCATGCAAGGATGTTTGGTAATTCTTCATCGGAGTATGGTTTGTATGGTTATAGGAACTCGTACCATCAAATGGCGAATGGTAGTGCGAGGGTTAGGAGGCAGGAGATGAAGGCTGAGAAATCGCTGAACAGAATATCAATTTTCCTTTTCTGTTGTTTAGTTTTGTGTCTTCTCTTGTTCTGACTGGCTAGTCTCTGGTTGTTGCTCAAGATACCTGCTGGGGGTGCCCTTGTTTATACTTGTAAAATGATGGAACTGAGCTTTACGAAGAGCATAATATACAGACACGTATTTGAAGTTATTACTGAGGTCACAGAAACTGTCATTTGTATAACTTATGATTCAACTATTCTCCCAATACTTTTTGAGGTGGGAAATAAGGCGGACAAAGAAAAATTTCTACCAAAACTTCACTGCAATGAAATAGATTAAAAATTAGGATCTTCGCAGTTAACTTGTTTCTGATCAGACTAGTCTCTCCAGCAGTTTTGAACTACTTTTGATACCTCATAAACTAATTGACCCCCAATCTCTCAAATGGGAAGATGGATCAGGCGCCAATATGGGAATTGCACTTTGGTCTCTTATCTCCTTTTGTTCAAGTTAGTTCTAGACGTATTCCAAGATCTAAGTAATTCTTAGAACACAGACCATTACTTTGTAGCTCCTCTCTTTTTCGACTCCGCACGAAGTACCGAGTTTGACACTGTTGTTGATCATCTCATGATGACGACACCTATGTTGCTATTGTTGGACAAATCCAATAATATGGGCACATATATGTAATATAATGTGTATTGCTATCTGAAGTATAGTCCATCTAATATGTGATCTAATAGGGGTGTTGGACTATAAGGTATTAATAAATAACATGGTGTAAATAAGAATGTAATTTCTTATTCAATGAGGGGCAGAATTGAAAATTCACAGCCCGTAAGTTGAAGAGTTATGACTTATGAGCATTATAAATAGGATGGGTCCCTGATTGAGCGTATGCGTGAAAAAGAAATAACCTTTGGCATTTGTATTTTGTATCCTCTCAACAGAAAACTTTGGACACGCTTGAATCAATCGAAAGATCCAAAATCCAATCACAATCAAAGGGGAAAGTGCTATGGATCGAGGTATGTTTCTATTCTTTTTGTTTCCATTGAATCAATTAGAGTCTTAAGTTTTCGTGTAAGAAACAACAATTGGTATCAGAGCATCTTCTGTTGATTCCATGTGAAACGATAAAGAAGAAAATGTTTTCCTTATTTTCATAGAACAACAATTTCGTTATTGATTAATGAACAGTGAACCGAAATTTCACTGTTACAGTGAACAATGTTATTGATTCATGAACAGTGATCCAAAATTTCACTGTTACGGTGGACAGTGTTATTGATATTCATATTGATATGCATGTTGAACAGTGTTACGATGAACAATGTTATTGATATTCATGTTGATATTCACTTTTACGGTAAACAATGTTAATGAACAATGATATGCATGTTGATATTATATTGATAATACAAGGATCATGTGATGATATTCTGTTGGGCCAACAAACTACAATAGAATATCATATTGTGACTAAAGTGATATTAGACCATGAAACAATATAATGATTATATTGAAATAGTGATTATGTGATTCCTAATGATACTGTTACAATGTTGCAGTAATTCAGTGATTATACAATATAGTGATTATATTGCAAAATACAATTCAGTATACAATGAAATAAAAAATAAAATAAAAATCTATTCACTGTTGGGCGGGCCTGGTGACTGTTCACTGTTGGGCCTGATGCTGTTGTTGGGCCTGTTGGTAATACTATTTTGATTGTTGGGCTTGTTAGTCAATTTTTTATTGATTGTTGAGCCTGTAAGTAAATTTTGCTTTGCTGTTGGGCCTGTTAGAAACTTTTGCTTTATCCTGTTTAATGGGACCTATTTAATTTTTTGGGTTACATTTATTTAGACCCATGTTTTAATACAAATTGTATTAAGGTGATAATTTAGTTAATACTCCAAATTTATACATAGATTATAATTTTGGTTTCATGTATCGCTATTGTGTTACTTATTTAAAATTTACACAATTGAACTAATAGGTTGCCAAAACAACCACTGTTAGGAAAATTGGTTGATTTTAAATAAGTGAGCATGCACATCCATGTGAAACAATCGGCCCAAAGGAAGATTGTTTTGACCGGATAATCCATAGTCTTAAATATGTGATAAAGTTTACTTTACCATGCTTTTATTATGTCCGTTCAAAGAAAGACATAATATTAGGTCGGTTTCGTTGTGTACAAAGAGTACCACTTACAGGTTGATATTTCTGTCCAAAGACTAAATAACAATGTTGTGCTAGGTATCTTGATAAGGGTTTTTTATTTACCTTTTGTATGAATTTAAAAGTTTATACAATTGAATAATGATGTGAATATGTTATTTATGTAATTTATTCTCTGTACAGCTACTATGTCTGCTACTAGTATATCTGTTGGTGTAAATAATATTCTCATGCTTAATGGGACAAACTTCAAGGACTGGAAAGAGAACGTGTTAATCGTTCTTGGATGTATGGATCTGGACCTTGCCTTAAGGATTGAGCAACCCGTTCCTCTTACAGATGCAAGTACTCCTGATGCCAGGAAATACTTTGAAAAGTGGGAACGCTCCAATCGCATGAGTCTCATGCTCATCAAGTGAGGTATTCCAGAAGCCTTTAGGGGTGCAATATCAGTAGGGGTGACCAATGCCAGTGAGTTCCTTACTGAACTTGAAAAGCGTTTTGCTAAAAACGATAAGGCTGAATTAAGCACGCTTTTAGCTAACTTGATTTCATTAAAGTATAAAGGCAAAGGGAACATTAGAGAGTATATCATGGAGATGTCTCATCTTGCTTCAAAACTTAAAGCAGTGAAGCTTGAGTTGTCTGAGGACTTACTCGTGCATCTAGTTTTGATATCACTTCCTCCACAGTACAGTCAGTTTAAGGTCAGTTACAACTGTCAGAAGGAGAAATGGACTCTTAATGAGCTCATTTCATACTGTGTGCAAGAGGAAGATAGGTTGAAGCAAGATAGAACGGAAAGTGCTCATTTTGCAAGCATCTCTAAAGATAAGGGCACAAAACGAAATAAGGATAATGAAGCTGCTAAGGGTTCAGCACAAAAGAAACAGAAAGGCAATGAGGGTTGTTTCTTTTTTAAGAAACCTGGACATGTAAAGAAGGAATGTACCAAGTATCACGCTTGGCGTGCTAAAAAGGGTATGTTTCTTGCTTTGGTCTGTTATGAGGTTAACTTAGCTTCAGTGCCTAGAAACACTTGATGGTTAGATTCCGGTGCTACTACTCACATAAGTGTTTCTATACAGGGTTGTCTGAGCTACCGAAAGCTAAATGATGCTGAAAGACGCATCTTCGTGGGCGATGAAAAATCGGTAGACGTGGAAGCAATAGGAAACTTTAGGTTACTCTTAGGAACTGGTTGTTATTTGGAACTGAAAGACACTTTTGTAGTACCGTCATTTAGACGGAATTTGGTTTCTATTTCCTTGTTGGACAAATTTGGATATTATTGTTTATTTAGAAATAATCAATTTAGTCTTTCATTAAATTCCAATATTATTGGTACTGGTTCATTAAACACATTTGATAACCTATATCTTCTTGACACTGTTGCCTCATATAATGAAACCTTGCATGTGGAATCACGTGGTACTAAGCGTAAGCTAAATGAAGGAAATTCATCAAAACTGTGGCACAAACGTTTAGGACATATCTCGAAAACAAGAATGGAGAGACTTGTGTCAGATGGCATAATAGATTCTCTTGATTTTTCAGACTTTGATGTCTGTATTGAGTGCATCAAGGGAAAACAGACCAAACAAAAGATATTGGGTGCAAACAGAACTTCAGACATCTTAGAATTGATCCACACAGATATTTGTGGACCATTCCCTTCGACTTCTTGGAATGGTCAACAATATTTTAAATCATTCATAGACGATTACTCACGCTATGGGTACCTTTATCTCATTCATGAGAAATCTGAGTCACTGAACATGTTCAAAGCTTTCAAAGCTGAGGTTGAGAACCAACTCAACAAACGAATTAAAAGTGTCAGGTCTGACCGTGGTGGTGAGTATTACGGCAGATATGACGGTTCCGGTGAACAACATCTAGGACCATTTGCTAAATTCCTAGAGGAATATGGAATCGTCCCACAGTACACCATGACGGGATCACTTAGCATGAATGGTGTAGCTGAAAGACGAAATCGAACTCTTAAGGACATGGTATGGAATATGATCAGTCATTCTACTTTACCTGAATCACTCTGGGGAGAAGCACTAAAGACTGCAGCTTACATCCTTAATAGAGTACCAACTAAAGCAGCTGCCAAAACACCTTATGAACTTTGGACAGGCTGAAGATCTAGTCTAAAGCATTTTCACATTTGAGGATGTCCAGCTGAAGCAAGGCCTTATCGGCCGAATGAAAAGAAATTGAACTCCAAAATAGGGAGCAGCTACTTCATTGACTACTGTGAGCGATCAAGGGGCTACAAGTTCTATAATCCCACTATTAAGTCCATTTTTGAAATGGGGACATCAACGTTTTTTTAGGATGTCGAGTTTGGGGGGAGAAATAAGGTAAGAGACATTGTTTTTTAGGAGAAATCAATTTCGACTCCTACTACTGTTGTTGACAATGTACATATTCTAATACCTGTCATTGATCAAGAAACAGATCTGCAACCTCAACAGGACAATGTTGAACTATTCCGTAAGTAAATATTCCAGAAGAACAAACTCAACAACCTCAGGATCAAATGCCATTAAGGAGATCCACGAGAGAAAAAAGAAGAGTTATCCCGGATGATTATATGGTCTTTCTTGAAGAACATGAGGAAAATGATGGATTGGTTTTAAAATGATCCAATCAACTTCCATCAAGCCATGCAGGATTCTAACTCTCAAAAGTGGATAAATGCTATGAATGAGGAGTACAAGTCTATGCAAGACAATCAAGTTTGAGATCTTGTCCCATTACCTGAAAATACAAAGCCTATTGGTTGTAAATGGATATTCAAAACCAATAATGACTCAAAAGGTAATGTGAAAAGATATAAAGCTCGTCTTGTAGCTAAAGGCTTCACTCAAAAGGAAGGCATCGACTATAAAAAGACTTTCTCTCCGATGTCAAAGAAAGACTCATTTAGGACAATCATGGCTCTTGTTGCACATTTTGACTTTGAGTTGCATCAGATGGATGTTAAAACAACATTTCTCAATGATGACATTGATGAAACAATTTATATGGTGCAACCAGAAAACTTTGTGTCTGGAGACCCAAAGAATATGGTTTGCAGACTAAAGAAATCCATCTATGGGCTCAAGCAAGCTTCCCGTCAATGGTACTACAAATTTCATCAAGTAATTGTCTCGTTTGATTTTGAGACGAATGTTGTTGATAACTGTGTGTATCATAAGTTCAGTGGGAGTAAGCATATCTTATTGGTTTTGTATGTTGATGACATATTGCTTACCACTAATAATATAGATATGTTGCACGAAACCAAGAGATTTCTATCAAAGAAATTTGAAATGAAAGATCTTGGAGAAGCTTCTTTTGTCTTAGGGATTCAGATATACCGGGATCGTTTGCGGGGTATTATTGGATTATCACAAAAGCGCTATATAGAAAAAGTGCTTAAAAGGTTTGATATGCAAGATTGTAAACTAGGAGATACCCCTATATCTAAAGGAGACAAATTCAGTCTTAAACAGTGTCCTCGGAATAAACTTGAAGTTGTAGAGATGCAAAAGATCCCCTATGCATTCGCTGTTGGGAGTCTTATGTATGCTCAGGTATGTACACGTCCAGACATAGCATTCATTGTTGGAATGCTTGGCAGATATTTGGATAACCCTGGGATGATTCACTGGAAAGCAGCTAAACGGGTTATGAGATATTTACAGAGAACTAAGGATTACATGCTCACATACAGGAGATCATATCAGTTGGAGATCATAAAGGTATGTTGATTCTGATTTTGCTGGATACCAAGATAGTAGAAAATCTACATCAGGCTACATTTATCTGTTAGCTGGAGGAGCTATTTCTTGGAGAAGTGCTAAACAGACACTCATAGCTTCTTCCACCATGGAAGCAGAATATGTGGCATGCTTTGAGGCCTCCAACCACGGATTATGGATGCGTTATTTTGTCATTGGGCTGCGCATTTTGAATGACATAGAAAAACCACTAAAGTTATATTGTGACAATAAGTCAGCAGTTTTATATGTCAACAACAACAGGAGCTCGTCTAGGTCAAATCATATTGACATAAAATTCGTGGTCGTGAGGAGAGAGTAGAGAATAAACAGATTTTCATAGAGCATATTGGGACAAACTCCATGATTTCGGATCCGCTTACTAAGGGATTACCACTCAAGGTCTTTCATGAGCACACCGCTCATATGGGTGTTATGTCACATGAGGATATCATGGTTTAGTGGGAGTTTTTTGTTGTTCTATGATGGATTATTTTGGGCACATTGGTGTAATTTAGTATTTTCTGCAGAAATAAAGTCTTCAGCCAATTGTCTGTTTATTATATGTTTGATCTCATTAAAGATTAAAGTTGAACCGGTTGGAAATAGACATGTTTGGATCACATCACATGTAATTTCCATGCTCTACATCCATGTTTGATATATGTCATTTGATTATATTGGTATATGTAACTATTGATGGATTTCGTTACGCTACTTGTGACGCAAATCGCTTTAATCCTATATCAGTATAGTCAATGGACGAGATTGTTTCAAAATACCTTTACTTGTGATAGCAAGTTTTGAGCTCTTAAGGTTATACACATTAAAAGTAACATATATGACCCAAGTGGGAGATTGTTGGACAAATCCAATAATATAGGCACACATATGTAATATAATGTGTATTGCTATCTGAAGTGTAGTCCATCTAATATGTGATTTAATAGGGGTGTTGGACTATAAGGTATTAATAAATAACATGGTGTAAATAAGGATGTAATTTCTAATTCAATGAGGGGCAGAATTGGAAATTCACAGCCCGTAAGTTGAAGGGTTATGACTTATGGGCATTATAAATAGGATGGGTCCCCGATTGAGCGTATGAGTGAAAAAGAAATAACCTTTGGCATTTGTATTTTGTAACCTCTCAACAGAGAACTTTGGACACGCTTGAATAAATCGGAAGATCCAAAATCCAATCACAATCAAAGGGGAAAACGCTATGGATCGAGGTATGTTTCTATTCTTCTTGTTTTCATTGAATCAACTAGAGTCTTAAGTTTTGGTGTAAGAAACAACAGCTATATGTGAGGCTGGTTTTGGCTTTGGCTTTGACAGGATTAAGGGAGGTCAATTTGCGTTTTGCTAGAAGCCGAGGGGAGCAATATGGGCTGGTCCGACTACATGAAGTCAAGATTTGATGCAAAGTTGGGTTGGCGTGTTTAAGGGTCAACAAATGGATTAGATACTGATGATTTCTGATTTGTTAGATTTGGTTCAATCTGTCAAATGGCAAGCTGGATTGTTTATCTTGGAGGCACCAATTATGGAAAATGCAGATAGACTCTCTTAGTCTCTCTGCAAGCCTATCTGCAATTTGGAGAAGGGAAAAATGACATATTCCTTCCCCATTCCTGCACGGTGCATAGAGCTTTATTCCCAGAGAATTACTCTTATTAATTATTTGATTTAAGAATGAACCTGTCACATCATCGCTTAACCTCCGCTAACCTACACTCTCGAGCCTTGTCTCCCGAGTTTGGTCTGTATCTTCCTCGTCCTCCAAGGACTCCACAACCATTTCATCCATTGTGCCAGATTCTGGCTCACCATCATTCACAATGTAGTTTCTACTTTTTAAGTAATTCAAACAAGCAGTCAGAATGTTTTTTTTTTTTAATAAATTAAGACTCTAGTTTTCTTATGTAAGAGTTTTACCAATGAACATTGTGCATTGTGCTTAGGGAGAGAGAAAAAAAAAACAAAAGAAATTAGTATAAGCGAACAAAGTGCTAACTCAACCGATAAGACCTGTGGTGGATGATATATCATATGTTGAGGATTCAAAGCCCGCGGTTCTAACTCAATTGATAAGATTATAATTTTCTTATGTAAGAGTTTTACCAATAAACATTGTGCATATTATGCTTAGGGAGAAAAAAGATGAAAGAAATTAATACAACCGAACAAAATGCTAACTCAACTGATAAGACTTGTGGTAGATGATATATCATAAGTTAAGGATTCAAAGGCATTTAAATGGTTATGAGATTCTTTTAAAACCTCAATTAAACAAATTAATTGGAAAAACCTCAAAGATAAATGATTTCCAAAGTATGAAAATTTAAAACCAATCAATTTGTATTGCCTGGGGGATATATGGTGGCTGGTAGTTGGATCCTGGTCCACTAGTGTACATTTGGCAAATTATCACTGAAGACTCACAGATATTGAAGTCATATTAATTACTCTCTTGAGGTCATTTATTACTTGTTGAGGTTGAGACTTCAAGCTATAAATTCAGTCACATATGTCATCTCATATTCTCATTATCCCCCAAGAGTGTGAGATTAAGAACATGGAGATGAGCAAACTGGTAAGGTCAATACTACTTTTGGTTATTGTGATGGTGATGGTTGAAGGAAAGATTACAAAAACCTCAACAACTCCTATGAATTTCAATTTTGGTTGCTATATGCAGTGCATTTTCGATTGTATTGCCAAAACGTATTGTAACGAGGCATGTTATTATAAATGTGGTGGCTCGGCTTCGCAATCCTCAAGTATTAGTATTGCCCCCTCTTCTTCATATGACAAACCCTACTACTGCAATTTGGGGTGTGTAGCTACAATGCGAAATACTCAACAAGACCAAGGTATTTTTCTTCCATTGTCTATAATTTCATTAGATTTATAAGTACCTTGCTTTGTTTAACTGCGCATGTATGCTTACAAGACTTGGGTTTTTTTTTTTTTTTGCTAGGAGGTGAAGGTTATCTTAAATCCTGCCATGAGATATGCAAAAACCATTACTAGTAGATGGGGCATAGTTTGGAGTAGTTGTAATAACTTTATACTATGTTCCTAGTTTGGAGTAGATCTAGTGTTGGAATGTGAATTATAATAATAAAAAATTTATTATTAGAATTGTTTATTTATTACTTAATATCTTTTTGTTTGTGATTATTTAGTTGAATCATATTACCTTGCAAAATTTTAGGTTTTTAGTATAAACAATCAATTGTATGTGACATGTTAGTCATCCATATGGTTGCGCTATGGAGCAAGTTTAGCCAGCCCGGTTTGGTAGCTACTTTGAAGCCAAGTTTTAATTTTTTTTAACACTTTTTACTCATTTTCTTTAAAACACAACCACAGGTCTACAAACACCATCTATAGCAGGAGTAGAAGTGTAAAAACACCAAAACATGACTCAAAAGTGGCTACCAAACTTGGCTGGCTAGAATTATTGAGGAACAATTCTTAAGAGCTAGGCCCCTAGCTCTGACGCCCCTAGCACCAGATCGACGCCAGATGAAGATCAAGAAGAAGAAGAAGAAGAATAAATGAAGAAGAACATATGAAGAAAATAAGATGAAGGAGGGTCTTGAGGCTGCCCTGACGCTAGGGGTCAGGCTCGTAAGAATTGTTGATTGTTGAGACAAGGATAAATGCTTGCCACATCCACGACCGAAGGAGGCGTTTGTTTGCAGACTTACATTACTAGAAAATGTTAGGCACTGTGTAGTGGCACTGCTTGCACCTATTCAGAGCTGGGCATGGTAAAAAACCACTTTCTATAAAAACTAGGATAAATACTTTTGAGTATTTGCTCCTGAAAAAAAAAAAAAGTGATATCCCTAATAATTTATTTAGGGAGTACTAAAGACTAAAGAGCATATTAAGAAAACCAAGTAGCCTAGCAAGTGTTTATATGCTGTGAAAGCAAGCCAGGTCCAAGAGATACCTAATTAACAACTTAGATTAATTCATTTTAACTAAAAAGAGTCAATGTACAACAATCCTCTTACATGTACAACATGGAACATATATATGATCACGCCATGAAGCCAACTTATCTGATAATTGCGATGGAATTTTCTCTAGAATAATGAACCAACCATTTGGTTGTAAAGTCAAGTAACTCATTAACATCATCAAATATCATATTATACAACAGTTATCTAACATGTTCAACAGGATACATTAGTTCACCTCATGAAGCCAAGTTATAAAAAATAAAAAAATAAAAAAAAAAGCAAAAATCCCTTTGGTTGTAATGCATAGTAACTTATTCCGAAGTCATCGAATTCAATACTAATCAATCATGTAAATATCCAAACAAATTTCTTTAAATACTAACAAAAACTAGAATGCACATAAAGAGTTAAAAGAGTGTGAGAGTTTTTGAGACGCATCGAAAGAGCGCCAGAATCTTTTGTAGTATTTGAGCTGCCAGGCCAGGTCCCTAAGTTGTTGATACTAGAAATCTAGAGCTTGGTGTTGTCGACATATTATGGAAAAAAAATGTATAATACATTGATTACAACAATTTCATGGATGGAGAGAGACCCAAAAAAAGTTGAGGAAGAATGGAGGATACCAATAACGCAAGAGCGAGGTTGTTTTGGAGAAGTAAGAAGTCTTTCGATGATGGTTGCAATTTTTTTTTTTTTTTTATTAATTTGGTGGCACGAGGGAACATGCAAAACAACCATTCTTCGTTACAGTATAATATTTGTCCTAGGCATCAAGAATTTTGCTACAGGTGCTCAAAAGTGTAACTACAGTAAGGAATGTTTAACTTTGCAGACAAGTGGAATGTTTAGATTCTAAATAAGAGAAAAAAATAAAAATTGATTGTGATGCTGATTAAATATTGCCTACTTGCTCAAGTTCTCAAATCCGGACAATATGAATGTATATGTTGCATCTGATAAAAAAAAAAGATTAAACAATATATGCAAGCGCTGAGCTTGTAATCAGTTCCTCGGCACGAGAAAGGATGAGCAGTTGGTTTGCAGATGATGGTTGGGCCTGAATGCAGAAAGACGCAAATAATAGTCATATTACTATGGGGAGAAACCACATATTCAGCAGTTCCTAGGAAAATAAATTTCTAGTGAGCTGAGAAAATAAGATGAGCATGTCGAATTTGTTCAAGCATTCAGATAAAACCCCACATTCATCAAGAAAATGGTTCCTTGAAAACAAAGGCAACCTAAGAATGAAAACTTGTATCCCACTGAATAAGGCGAGGTTAACTGACAATGCTCACAGAAACCTCATTTCACAAGAGTTTATGAAATACAGTCTGACAATCAACACTCATCACATACAAATTGTCTATGAAAATCAGTATTAAGCTTTGAAACAGATGGAATCTGTTATAGCACTGCTTAATTTACATTCTAAAACCTCATTTCCTGAATTCGATCTGTATCTTCATTGTTATGCAAAGCATCCCCAGCCATCTCGCTGACCCCACCAGATTCTGGTTGACCTTCGTCATACATATGATTCAGCAACCTCTCATAAATATCTGTTGAAAAGGGACCAGGTACTCCGGATAATCTAGCAAACTCAACTATCCCTTCATAGTCTCCCTTGTCTTTTAAGTAATTCAAACAGGTAACTAGAGTGTCGCGGTTTGGCTTCCATCTGTGCCACCTTTCTGGAATTGCCTTCTTCATTGCATTGATTGCCTCTGGCATTTGATCAGCTTCAATATACCCAACTGCCAAATGTTCCCATGTGCTCCCATATGGCTTCTTCCCTTTCTCTATAGCGTTGTTTACAAGTGTTTTCGCCCTTTCTAGTTGTCCATCTTTGCAATAAGAATAAATCATAATGTTTGCAACACGGAAATCGTAGGAGGTGCCCCCAGACTCCCATTCCTGAAATATCTTCTCAGCACCAGCAATGTCCTCCAGCTTCACCAAGGAGAAGAGCATGCAAGTGTATGCTTTGTTGTAAAGCTTCTCTGACAACTTATACAGATTCCAGATCCGGTAAACCTCATCCTTCCTCCCTAAGACTGCATACGTAGAAATGAGATATTCATATCCAACTCGTCGTCCTTTTGTCCCTGTGATTAGTCCCTCAGATTTCTTCAACATTTCTAAAGCTTTATCCATCATCCCAGCTGTAATGTATCCCTTGGAAACAGTATGGTAAGAACCCCAATCCACAAAGATCTCAGGATTCCCTTCCATTCTCTGCAGAGTCTTTTCCATCCCTTCAATGTTGGCAGTGTCTGCATAAGAATTCAAGCGGATGTTGAGCGTGTAAGTGTCATGGCATATGCCATATTTGTCCATTTCTTCCATCAGGATGTCTAATTTCTCATGTTGTCCAACCTTGGCATACAGATTTAGCATCAGAGCATAAGGAAGGCAGGTATGGACAAACTTCAATTCCTTCATCTTTTGCATAATGGACTCCGCTTTCTCAACAGATCTCCAGTGGGTATAACAATTGAGAAGAGCACCATACACTTGAAACTGTTTTAATTGTTTTGGAATCTTATCAAAATATTCCTCTGCATTTTGTAGCCCATGAACCTTAGAAATCAAGTCTAGTCTGACAGCAGTATCACTTGGTGAAAGGACAAAGTACATCCGGTCGCTCATCCAGTGAGATATCTGATACAAGAACAAAAAAACCCAGTCAATACACTTGGATAGACACACTGAACATTTGACCTTGTGTTACCTCAATCAGCTGAGTATAAAATGATCCCCATGACAACTGACGATGAGTTATGTAGCAGCCGGATTAGCTTATGACACAAGTAATCATCATATTAATGTTATCCTTGTCTTAAAAAGAAAAAGGTCATATTGGTACATAGATATTATTTCCTTCATTTAACTAAAATATCCTGTTAAGTGACAAATGAAATTGCTTTTTATTTTCTTTCATAAATCAGATATTAGGAACTATGTAACAAGGATACACTATTTATACAAAAAAATTGCGTGAGACATATATCATGTCGGATATGCGTGCCAGCAACTCGATGATTAGACCATACACTTTTTCATATATTTTTAATTATTTACAAATGTTACAAGCATATTATGGCAAGCTAGAATTACTAGTAATACTGATCTACAAATTAATAAATATGGCTAATTCAAAACTTATGTGCCCCAACATATCCCATATTTTGCTTTTCATTTATTATTATTACTTATTTATTTTATGCGTGCTTGCCACCACTCAGATACCGATACCCATATCTGGGTCGTGTCGTTGTTACATAGCTTAGGACTGTAATTTTCATCTTTAATGTGGTGCATTAAAAACATAAATAAGCAACCTAAGCTAAGCGAAAGACCACATTTGTCATTTGATACTTGTAACAGCTTTGTGTTTGATACATGAATTCCTGTAAATCTTATGAAAAAATGAATATATATATATATATATATATATATATATATATATATATATATATATATATATATATATGTATGTTTGTGTGTGTGTAAAGAACAAATATGTTCCTGTAGAGGATTATCCTAAAAGCACATGGTTGTCTGTAATGAAAGGTTGTTCTTGATTGCTTCAAGCGACCTCCATTAATGAAATTGTTACCCAAATTATGAAGTGGATCAAAGTTTTATGCTCTGACAAGTGACAACGCTTTGAGAATTTAACCAATCATTCCTGCATGACTTTTTCTCTATTCATTGCATTCCCTCACACTTCACAACAAAATAACGTTGTTAAGCACAAACTCCATGATCTTCTTGAGGTGGCTCAAACTTTATAATTTTTCAATGCATGTTTCGAAACACTTTCGGTCATATGCAGCTTTTACTCTTACAGCATATGGCATTAATCAAACGCAATACTCAAATTTAGGTAGTAACTACCCTTTCTCATTAATATTTCTTGGCATCTCACTATTTTTGGTTTCATCTTGCGTCTTTGGATGTGTTCCTTTCATCATGCCTAAGGGCAAGACATGATAAATTGAATCTAAGAGCAGTAAAGGATACTTTAGTGTTCACAGACTTATTCTCTCTTAATAGGATATTAAGATTAGGGTTTCCAAATCATGCATCCTTTCCTTCAGCCCTTGATCTCATCCCTCCAAAAGTGACACACTCTATGAACTCAAGAATCGTGATAATGGAATCTATTGATTAGTTGATGATAAGCTTCGCAGGGTCTCTCACAATCAATCTGCAACTCTCCGCATGAAGTTGAAATATGCAAGGCCTCACTCCATATGCAAGGTTCTTCCAATGCTCAAAATATCAGGGAAAGTTACTGCTGATATCGTGCTCCTTTGTTCTCTAACGTCATAAATAATTCTCATTTGTTTTTTGAGTGCAGTTTCTCCGAGTTTGCATGGTTTCACATGCTGCAATACGTGGGTTACAACTTACAGACGAGTGATAACCTGGTTGTATGAAAGAAGATGATGCTTCCAACTTCTCATTGAAACAACATGGTCTTGGAATATTGGAAAATGCCACAATTTACCAATTTGCTGGCACAGATGAATAGAAAACAATACCTTTTCAAAACAATTAAATACATCCCTTTCGCCTAGCATTCTCAATCTCAACATAGAGTTCCCCTGCGTAAGCCAAATGTCGAATTGTCTATTCAAACATATGACACTTGAAATGTTTGCGCACTTGGCAATGGACGTATCTTCTTTTCCATCATGCAGTTTTCCTAAACTGCGCAATAGGCCTTGCTCAACAGATTAGTACTCTCTCCCTTCATCCAATCTGACTAGGCTATTGGCTTTAGACTTTAGGTTTTGTAGGCCTGGTTGATTTGAACTCACCTCTATACCTCTTTTGATGAATGCTTATAACAGAATGATTGTATATGCAGATCCCATTTCAACATTCAGTAGAACAATGCTATTTGGTTGTTCATACTAATATGGCAGTGTGACTCTGTCCATGGCATTGAATTTTCTGTAGACTCTCGCATAGACCAGTTTTCATATTTTTTCACCCAAGAGATCAGTTTTTGTAAATAAGCATTAGTTTTTGTCTCTCAGACATAACAAGTTGGAAGACGAATTAGGATATATTTGCTAGGAATCTCAAAACTCATTGCAAAATCAAGTGTCGCCGACATATTTTTCTATGAAATGTTGATGTTTTGATTGAATTTTCAATTTTCCCTTACCTAATTTTAGATGCATTCCATTGGA
Organism: Berberis thunbergii; assembly: GCA_003290165.1. Lineage (NCBI taxonomy): Eukaryota > Viridiplantae > Streptophyta > Magnoliopsida > Ranunculales > Berberidaceae > Berberis > Berberis thunbergii. The sequence continues at coordinate 83,218 of QNQO01002386.1, forward strand.
TTCAAATAAATTAATGATCGTGTTACCACTCTACTTTTAACTCTTAACTATTTAACTCAATCATATATGTCCATGTTCCTTCCCTGTTCTTTTCTCTTCATATCTATTGTTGCTGCTACTGTTCAAACTTTAAGAATGTCAACAACAACGCGTCGAGAGAGTATGACTTGCTTTCTTGTCTGTTGTAATGAATATTACGTTTTATATGATGTTAGTGGAGTGTAAACATGTCACAGTGAATAACTTACTACAGTTTATACATGGATGTGTTACTGGGTTTATTCAACTCTTTTAGAAAATTTTGATTTAGGGAAGATTTGAGAGGAGGAAACTAACAGGTGTCCATAAGCAATTGAAATAGCACTAAATGTACGTAAAGCATATTGAATGGGCTTAATTTTGTATAACTATATGAAATTTGAAAGGCAAAGACTCATAATTATATATCAATTATGAAATGACAATGAAATTTTGATAGAGGAGAGTACATTTGTTATGGATGTACACATAGGTAGAATTTGAAATATGATAATTTAATTTTCGAAGAGGTTGAAATTCGAGAGAGGATTGTCATTGGAACTAGATGCTCACATAGTGTTTATACTTGAATAATAGAATTGAATGCACGACTCAAGGAATAGGCTAGAACATAATCTCCCATCCATACATGCATGGCATTGTGAGCGTGGCACATGCAAGCCAAGCGTTTGAAAGCTAGTAAGTCATAAAACTTAACAAAAACCAAATTATATTTATAACAAAAGTCAAGTAACTAAAACGAAGACTTAACAGGGCCATAGGCCATAGCTCCATCCCTCGTAAAAGTCAAATATCCTCAATATTCCTTGAACTAATTTCATTATTTAATCATTTTCATCTCCATCATCCCATAAATGGCAAAATCTCCTTTGATTAGTGACTTACTACGTTAGTAAATAAACTAATTAACATTTTAAGAGTCAACTTAAGTTATTTAAATATGTATTTTTAAAGTGATATTGGTGCCTCAAGCGCCCCCAACACCTAGCGCCCCGCATAAGGTCCAGCGCCGCAGCGTATTTAGAAAAAATAGTGCCTTTAGCGCCTTCGCGGCGCCCCTACAACATAGGTTCATAGTTCTTCCTCAGTAAAACACATGATGCACACTTTTGTAATCAAATGATGAATTTTCTGATTTCCCGCTCCTTCCTTGCCTTGATAACTAGTCAATTAGTAACCATTTAGCTAGGTCAGTTGGAAGGGTAGCTCTGATCTGCTTCCTCTCTCCCCTTTCTGTAATCTGCCACTTTTCTTCATCAAGAACTTCTCCCTCAAAGATTAGTTCTCCAAAGCAAGTGTATCCTCATCGGAAAATGAGAAGGTTCCATGGATAGCAAATCTTCCCAAAATAAGAGGAATTAATCCTCAAATCAAAAGATAATGGTGGAAATTACATATAAATGAATTACATTTACAAGTGAAGGTTTTTTAGGTACCTGACACTGATGGGTGATGAAAAGGATGAATGGAATAATTTCAACAGACATGTATAACAAAAAAGAAGTTATTGAAAAAAACACAAGATACAATTACTTAGTAGTATTTTGCACTGAAAATATATGGCCTTGTTTGTTTTGAAAAGTTAAAACCCATGAAAGATGTCAAATTTTCGGAAAATAGATACCACAGTTTAAACCCCAAAACCCATAACCCAAACTCGTGTCAAACCGCGCTGCATGGTTGGCTCTATGGGCATCTGATGCACAGTTTTTTGTGATCTTATGGGTTTCAGGCTTTGAGGCGGTTGGGACCTCCTACGATAAGGTTTCGAACTGGGCTTTAGAAAATCTCATTTTCTCCATCCTTCCACATATTCGACCAACCTGATTTTCTAACTCCATCTCACATCCATGTAAGAAATTAGACATCTTTAAGACTTTAACATGATTGCGCAAATTGACATCGGTGCTGTACAGGTAAATTTCAACCACAAACTAGATTAAGGTGGTCCTCTAGCTAAAGGGTATTCTATATATATATTCCCATTCGTGAAATTCCTCCATTACCATCATTTTCAATAAGGAAAATAAAGCAAATCCATATTATAAAAACTATCAAGTTGATATATTGAGCATTCACTATAGATATTTACTTCCATCAATAAATAAAATGGATAAAATAATGAAATAAGGAGTGAGAGGAAGAGATTGATACTTCGAGTGCGTGGTGGAATCTTCTGAAGTCTCTGAGCTGCTTCAATAGACTCTGAAGTTCAACCCTTTGGATGGGTTTGCCTTCTTTAAGCCATTGATCTAGAATTGGAACAATTGAAACCCTGGGATCACCAGCAGGAGAGATTCTCTTGTATAGAGTGTCGTTTGAAGATGATGAAGAGAATGGGGTTTTAGTTGAGTAAGTGAAACCACCAAGAATTGTCTGAGAAATGGGTTTGAATCCATTAGTAGAGTTTCTACTAAAAAGCTTCATCAATTTCTGGCTCTGTGTGAGAGTCGAGCTTTTTTTTTTCAGGGTTTAAGGAGCTTGGGGGCAACATTATAGGAATTGCTATTGACACCACATTTTGATTTTGTTCTTCCATGTAGTACTTGTACTCCCTAGTCAAAATTCGAAGTTTCCTGTGTATGTTGGGGAGAAATTCTAGTTGGCCCGTGGTCATAGCCCGTCCCATGGGACGGACCCTCCCAGGCACATGCCTTTGGGAGGGCGTCTTTCACGTGGAGGAGAAACCCACCAACCAAACCAAAAAGCTAGAGACCAAAAGCAAACCCTTTTCTCCTCTCGTCGAAGCCATGGCTATGGCGAGTCTCGCAAGGCGAAAGGATTCACTCCTCACTCAAATCCCTTCTGCAGACGTTGTCTCTCACTCTCCTCCTTATCCAGATCTTTATCTCTCACTCTCGTCACTCAAAACCCACTCTTCACTTAGGGTTGAAGGAGAATGGCGAGAAACCCTTTAGAGAAAACTCTTCACCCAGCTTCGAATCCTCTCCTCCTCAGTCTGCTTCGAATCCTTAGGGTTGATTCTGATTCTTCTCTTCAAGGCTTCTGATTGGGGGATAGGGAATCCATCATACTGTAAATGTTTTCTGGCAAAAGGATTTTAATCTGTGTATGTTCTGGCTTCTCAGTCTTTGTAGATTCTCCATCTTCTTTAGGTGAGCTAAATACTATTTTATTTTTCTGCTTTTTCATATTGAAGTTCTGCTATGATTTCATTGTATTGGATTTTATTGCCATGTTAAGCTGGAAGATTCTGCCTTTTAGAGAATTTTATGGTAGTTTGTGATGCCTTGTTTGAGCAATTTGATTTGAGCTCTTTCATATGCTACTGGGATTTGGGTAACACTGGGCAATTCTGCATGTATGCTGGGTGTTTTGATCTCATCTTTTTAGTTTGTTGTTTGGAGGGGAACAAGCCAAATGTTTGGATTGATTCAGTTGGCCTCTATGTTGTGTGACACCTTTCAATTCTGACTGGGTTTAATGGTGGGGGAGTTATCGAGTATGTCTTGCAATCAGTGTTAACATTATATCTCATCTGAACTTATTTAAATTGAATTCGAGCTGTGTTCTTTACTTCTTGTGTATTCTTACAATGGGTAAGCTTTGGTTTCCCAACTATTTCAATTATCTAGTTCTATGTTCCCCATAATTGAGTTTTGAGTGGTTACTTTGATTGGATAGTCCATGTTACCATCTATTTTTTTCATTATTATTATTATGATTCTGAACATTACTGGTTGTGAATAGTACTGTAGTTTCGCTTTATCATCACTGAGATATATCCAGTATCCCCACTCCATGTTTTGCCCCTTAATTTGATAGCCAGAAGCACCACCATTACCCAATGTATTCAATCTGCTTCATGCAGCAAAGTCAAGGAAACAGTTATTGGTTCCAATGCTAAGTGGGGTGTGTTTGGATCTTGTATGCTTAACATTCGTATGAAATGTTCAGCTCGTTTTCGATGAAAGTTTCGAGATTTTGAAGAAATTTGTTGTTAAATTCGATTTGTTATGCTTTATCTGGAGATTGGTTTTTTTTTTTATCTGTTTTACTATGGAAATGTTTCATTTTTATCGTGCAGTTTTATTGTTTTGCAATGATTCTGTGAATGTTTTACCTTACCATTTTTCAATTCCTGCCCTATCTTTTCATTTTTCATTGAATGTTCCAATGAATGTTTCATTTTTCAATTTTATTGTTTAGTTTTACCAACACTTTTGTCATGTGCAGATGGAACGTTGGAGGGAAGAATTTCAAAGGATAGAGGAAGAAGGGGATGAAGAACCTCCATGTTGATCTTGAAGAATTCCATAAACCATCCAGGAAGCAAACTGGTGGTTGATAGGCCTCCTATCAGGTTTACCTATACTAGGAGAAAGAGGCTATCAGAAGGTCAGTAAAGTTGTGCTGGAAATGCTCATGAGATGTTGAAAGCTGTGCTGAAAATAACAGGTTGTTGCTGAAGATGCTGAAGAGACCAGGCTGTTGTCAAGTAGCTTGTTGTCTGATGCAAGTTGTTAGTCTGTTAATTGATTAGTTTGTTAGCTTGTATGTTAGAGAATGGATTTGTAAAGATATTGTTATAAGTAAGAAGACAGTAAGAGAGAAAGGTATTCATTGGATTGATAAACAACTTGTAACATTGAGCTTTTGCTCTAGAGATTAGCTATCTCGAATTAGCCTTTCTATTCAATACAATTCATTCCATTTGCTGATATCAACTTAGATTCTACATTTACAAGTATCTTCAGTCTGTAAATTCTCTTCTTTGTTTGGACTGCTCACTATCATTAGAACTGCACTGCCTTGAATCTGTCCTGCAAAACATAGCAACCAGATCAGTTCTTATCATACCAGGTCAGTTCTTATCAGTGGTGTATACTTGTTTCTAAGAGGCTCTTATGATGTATACTTGTTTTTCATTCAGGAACTCGTCAATATCAATATATGATTCAATGGTTCTTTTGTATACTCTGATGTGTTTAAATGTTCAAGTCTTCTTCGAGTATATTTGGTTTTTCACTTGAATGGTTTCTCATCTTCCAGCAGTGTTGTTCCATGATTTTGGTTATATTGACTACCAAGAAAAACCAATTATGAAATCACTAAAATTGTGGCTTTGATACAATCACCTTCATTTGGTTTGTTGACAATCGACTCGATTTGGTTTGTTAACAATTTTGTAGCACCAAATTACAGCACTAAACTATGAACAAACCTGAACTAAATTCCAGTAGCAACAACATTTCAAGTTTGTTTAGCATTCATTTACAACACTAAACTATGGACTCATCTTCAACATTTCAAAACTCAACCTGTTGTTACTAATTCATTGAACAAAACTGATTTACTGATTCACTTACTGAACAAAATTCATTTACAACACTAAATTACAACATTTCAATACATGAACATAACCTGAGCATTTCAACCTGAACTAATGAACTAATTACATCATTCCAACACAAGTGCCATTTAAGCTTTGTGTTTCTGCTCCTGAACACCGAAATGGTACTAAGGGTGTTAATCGGACCAGAACCGAATCGAACAAGGGTTTTGGTTTTCGATTCGGTTTTTTCTCAATTTTTTCCCTCTTTCACTTTTGTATCTTGGTGGTGTTCTGATTGATTACAAATCCTCGAGCAAACAACAAGTAAAGACAAAAGAGATGGAACCAGACAGGTTGGAAGAAGCCACCAGTTGAGCAGCTTTAATGGCAGCGACGTATCCACCAGGACCTCCACGATGACGACGACGTCGTTGTCGTCGGATCCAGAAGTAGATAAAGATCTGGATAAGGAGGAGAGTGAGAGACAACGTCTGCAGAAAGGATTTGAGTGAGGAGTGAATCTTTTTGCCTTGCGAGACTCGCCATAGCCATGGCTTCGACGAGAAGAGAAAAGGGTTTGCTTTTGGTCTCTAGCTTTTTTGGTTTGGTTGGTGGGTTTCTCCTCCACGTGCGAGACGCCTTCCCAAAGGCACGTGCCTGGGAGGGTCCGTCCCATGGGACGGGCTATGACCACGGGCCAGCTAGAATTTCTCGTATGTTGGGTTAGGCTAGGGTTGACATGCTCGGGTTGGGCAGGCATGTACTTGTACTCCCACATCAAAATACGAAGTTTTCTATATATGTTCATCTTATTTACTCACACAAAACTAGTTAGAAAAGAAGAATGAATACATTTACCATATATGTAAATCTCCACATTCTATCGAACTTCAAAATTCTTGATGATGAAAATCGTAATCAAGCAAAAACTGATCATACAGTGTTTAGGCAAACATTCTACTGTTTGTGCGATGAAGCTCGTTATCCGAACAAGGTCCTAAGATTTAAAAAAAAAAAAAAAAAAACCTAATTGTTGAGCTCAAATGATATCTAATGGAGTTGGTAATCCAATTGAAGTAGGTAGATCACGAATACAAGGAATTGTGTGTGTAACTATACAAATAACCATTGAAAACCTTGTGTTGGAACAAAATAAACGAAGTATTTTAAACATAGAGTAAAAAGATAGAATGCAAATAAATTAAAGGTTAAACGAAATATTTTAAATATGGTATAAGAAGATAAAATGCAAATATATGCAAGAAACTTACGTTGGTGTATTCAACGCAATATTTAAGCATTTATGGCAAAAATATGAGCATAACTAAAGGACCCGGGGGCTCTGCGCAAAGATTTGGACCGTTAGATTTAATGGACGGCTCAGATTAATGGATTTTAAATGGATTTTATTTCAAAGTTTTTGAAATGAAAATTTTCATTAAAAGTTTTGGGATAAGGGGAATGAAAGGTCTCCCATCTTCGAGCTCAGATCTACTATTCGCGACGAAGAGCAGTACTCTCAGATCCATCAATCTGAGATATACTCTCCCTTCAAGTGCCTCTTTTCGCAACGTTGAGAGCTTCAAGGAATCCAGTGAAATCTAGAGCTATCTACTCTCCCTTCCAGACTCTACTCTCCCTTGAAGCTCGGGTTTCTGCTCAAGGAAGAAGAAGAAGCAAGAAATAGTATCGATCAAGGGCTTCGCCTCTTCTTTCACGATTGCATGCTCAACGACTGCGACGTCTCTATCCTAATCACCTCTAACTCATTCAACAAAGCCGAGCGTGACGCCGACATCAACCTCTCCCTCCCTAGATACGCCTTCGACGTCGTCGTCCGCGCCAAGACTGTCGTAGAGCTCTAATGCCCCGGCATTGTCTCCTGCTCCGACATCCTTGCCTTCGCTACTCGTGATCTCGTCACCATGGTTGGCGAACCCTTCTACCAGGTCCGACTAGGCCGCAAAGACGACCTCGTCTCAAAAGCCTCTACTGTTGAAGGAAATCTCCCAAAACCCACAATGCCCATGTCAGATATCATCGCCATGTTCGCATCTCGAGGTTTATCAGTCCAAGAAATGGTGGCTCTTAGTGGAGCTCACACCATTGGCTTATCTCACTGCAATGAGCTCGCCACCAGGATCTACAACTACAACAAAACCACTCCAATCGATCCCACACTCAAACCCAGGTACGCAGAAGGGTTGAAGAATGCCTGCGAGAACTACAGAACCAACCCATCCATCTCTGCATTCAATGATTTAATGACACCAAACAAATTCGACAATATGTACTATCAAAATCTACCCAGGGGGTTGGGCTTATTAGCCTTTGATCGAGCGATGATTCAAGATGCGAAAACTAGGTCGTTCGCATTGATGTATGCTAACAATCAATCAGCTTTCTTTGAGGCATTTGGTTGAGCAATGGAGAAGCTTAGTGCTTATGGGATTAAAATGGGAAGGAAAGGAGAGGTGAGGCACAGATGCGATGCTTTCAACAACATCAAGACCTAGTCTTTTACAGGATGAGGAAAATCGTTTGTTATTTGATGGCTTCACTCAGTCAATTCTTTGGTGTTAAAGAGGAAATTATATATAATTTGTGTTTTTTTTAGGGGTGGGCAATGTCGGTTCGGCTCGGTTTTGAGCCCCAAACCGATTTCGAACCGATTTAATTTGGTTTGTCCAAAACCCAAACCGAAACCGAATTTTGTATTTGTAAACCGATGAATTCGGTTGAACCGAATTTCGGATCGGTTCGGTTCGGTTCGGTTGGACCAAAATTAAAATTTCAGGCTCAAGCATTTGAAAGACTTTCATTAAAACATGTCCAATTTTTTTACAGGTCCAATTTTTTTATAGACTCAATTTTTAGCCCAAAATTGAAAACTTTGAGAGAATGGGGTGATTTAGTGCAACAGGGTGTATTGCAATGCATTTGTTAAACTAATCAAGTATTGACACCTACTTTTATTTAGTTATTTATATATATTTAATTAATCGGTCGGTTCAAAACTGCAAACCGATTTTGAACCGTTTATAATCGGTTCGGTTCGGTTCGGTTTAAATTATTTTCTCTCTACTCATATTTCGGTTCGGTCGGTTAACCGAATTTAAATCGGTTTTTGCCCAGCCCCAGTTTTTTTTACATTAGTTATACATAACAGCTTGTAAGAGTGTGTGGTGGATTGAGTAATAAGTTAAGAGTTGTTGTTCTTCTTCTTATGGTATAAATGAAAGGCTACAATGAAACGTTTGCTCCTGTTGCTAAAATGGCTACAGTGAGAGTTCTGTTAGCAGTGGCCGCCGAAAAGAATTGGGATTTGCATCAAATGGATGTTCGTAATACATTTTTACATGGGGACCTTGACGAAGAAGTTTATATGCGGGCCAGGTTTTTTTGGCTCATCTCCTGGGAAAGTGTGTCGTCTGCGAAAATCTCTTTATGGTTTGCGACAGGCACCCCAAAATTGGTTCGCTAAACTCTCATCTGCATTAAAACTTATGGATTCCTGCAGTCTTATTCTGATTATTCACTGTTTACATTTAAACGGAATGGTGCTATTCTGGTTGTTCTTGTGTATGTTGATGATTTGATTATAGCAGGAGATGATTCAGGAATGTTGGCTCGATTTAAGGAATATCTCAATGCTTGTTTTCACATGAAAGATCTTGGTAAATTGAAGTACTTCTTGGGGATTGAAGTCGCACGTGGTGCCGAAGGGATATTTTTATCTCAACGCAAATATGCGTTGGACATAGTCGCAGAAACATGAAAGTTGGGCGCCAAACCACTATTCCACTGGAGCAGAATCATGGACTTGCTTTAGATAACAACCCTTTCATGGAGCAGTATCGTCATCTTGTTGGACGATTGATTTACCTGAGTTGTGCTATTCGGTTCATACATTGGCTCAATTCATGCAATCACCGCAGACCCGTCATTGGGAAACAACTTTTCATGCAATCACCGCAGACCTGTCATTGGGAAGCAGCTTTACAAGTGGTCTGTTATATCAAAGGATGTCTTGGGCAGGGAATCCTCTTACGTGCTAGCACCGACGTTCAACTACAGGGCTACTGTGACTCTGATTGGGCTAGTTGCCTAGTCACTCGCAGGTCCATTACCAGGTATTTTGTGTTTCTTAGGTCTTCACCAATCTCGTGGAAAACAAAGAAACAACCCACGGTTTCTCGGTCTTGTGCTGAGGCCGAGTATCGCTCTCTGACAACGCTCACGTGTGAGCTTAAATGGTTGAAGGGTCTATTATCCTCGTTGGGAGTCTCTCATACACGACCTATGCGTGTATATTGTGATAGTCAAGTTGTCATGCATATCGCAGCTAATTCGGTGTTTCATGAACGTACCAAGCACATAGAAGTGGATTGTCATCTCGTTCGGGATGCTATCCAAGATGGTCTCATTTCTACTCACTATGTCCGAACTGGTGATCAATTGGCTGATATATTCACCAAAGCTATCGGAAGGAAACAATTTGCGTCATTTCTCGACAAGTTGGACATTCGAAATCTTCATGCACCAACTTGAAGGGGAGTGTTGGCGAGATGCGGTATTTTCGGGCTAGGAAAATTGCAGTTAGGATTTTTCCTTTTGTTGGAGATTTTCTCTCCTTATACTTGGTCTTTATTTTGGGTTAACTTCCTTATTTTTAGCTTGTATCCTTAATTGTAGTTTTGTATAGTTTTGGTTTTCTGTTTATATGTAACCGGTGAGATATCAATGAAGGAGGCAGAATTTTCGGTGCCAAAAATTATCAGAACAAATGAAGAATAGAAGAAGAACAGATGAAGAAAATAAGATGATAGAGGGTCTTGAGGCTCGCCTGGCGCTAGGTCTTGCTCTTTAGAATTGTTTATTGTTGAGACAAGGATAAATGCTTACCACATCCACAGCCAGGGGAAGGCGTTTGTTTGCAGAGACTTGCATTACTAGAAAATGTTAGGCCTTGTGTAGTGGCACTGCCTAGTCAGAGCTGGACCTAGTAAGAAGCCATTTTCTATAAAAACTAGGATAAATACTTTTGAGTATTTGCTCTTGAAAAAAAAAAAAAAGTGATATCCCTTATAATTTATTTAGGGAGTACTAAAGACCAAAGAGCATATTAAGAAAACCAAGTAGCCTAGCAAGTGTTTATATGCTGTGAAAGCAAGCCAGGTTCAAAAGATACCTAATTAACAGCTTAGATTAATTCATTTTAACTAAAAGTCTACGATATCCATTGACATATATCTTGTATAAGTTCCTCCTGTCTCCCAAACATATGTGAACTTCTACAATTATGGTGTTAAAGTGTTAATAGAGCAACCACTTGGAACCCCTTACATTCAGAAAACCCAACGTTCACTTTCGTCAGGTGTATTTGGTGTGATAAGAGTACAACAATTCTCTTACTTGGAACATATATATGTTCACGCCATGAAGCCAACTTATCTGATAATTGTGATGGAATTTTTTTTAGACTAAATGAACCAACTTATGTGTGAAGGATCGATTCTCTGTTTAGGGTTTGCCTTTCGCTCTGTGGGAGGAAGGATCGATTCTCTGATTTTGATTTATTTGCAAAATTTAAAGTCAACGAATGGTGACCATGTCTGGACTGTGTCTGGCCGAGTCTGGACCGTGTCCAACACAGTCAAAGAATTTTGACCGTTGACCCCGTGTCCATCACGTGTCGGGCGCGAATCCGTGTCCGATACGCATTTGACGCGTGATACAGAGGTTTTCCGGAGAGTCGGTGCATCCTAGGCCAGGAGGAGGCATTTGTTTGCAGAGAAAATGTCAGGCCCTGTGTAGTGGCACTGCCTAGTCAGAGCTGAGCCTGGTAAGAAGCCACTTTCTATAAAAACTAGGATAAATACTTTTGAGTATTTGCTCCTGAAAAAAAAAAAAAAGTGATATCCCTTATAATTTATTTTGGGAGTACTAAAGACTAAAGAGCATATTAAGAAAACCAAGTAGCCTAGCAAGTGTTTATATGCTGTGAAAGCAAGCCAGGTCCAAGAGATACCTAATTAACAGCTTAGATTAATTCATTTTAACTAAAAGTCTACAATATCCATTGACATATATCTTGTATAAGTTCCTCCTATCTCCCAAACATATGTGAACTTCTGCAATTATGGTGTGAAGTGTTAACAGAGCAACCACTTGGAACCCCTTACATTCAGAAAACCCAACGTTCGCTTTCGTCAGGTGTATTTGCCTATTTGGTGTGATAAAGAATTAAAGCGCCAGCATATCATGTGTGATTATTTACTATAATATTTGTCCTTGGCATCAAGAATTTTGTTACAGGTGCTCAAAAGTGTAACTACAGTAAGGAATGTTTAACTTTGCAGACCAAAGGAATGTTTAGATTCTAAATGAGAGAAAAAAAAATTTTGATTGTGATGCTGATTAAATATTGCCTACTTGCTCAAGTTCTCAAATCCGGACAATAAGAATGTATATGTTGCATCTGATAAAAAAAAAAAGATTAAACAATATATGCAAGCGCTGAGCTTGTAATCAGTTCCTCGGCACGAGAAAGGATGAGCAGTTGGTTTGCAGATGATGGTTGGGCCTGAATGCAGAAAGACGCAAATAATAGTCATATTACTATGGGGAGAAACCACATATTCAGCAGTTCCTAGGAAAATAAATTTCTAGTGAGCTGAGAAAATAAGATGAGCATGTCGAATTTGTTCATGCATTCAGATAAAACCCCACATTCATCAAGAAAATGGTTCCTTGAAAACAAAGGCAACCTAAGAATGAAAACTTGTATCCCACTGAATAAGGCGAGGTTAACTGACAATGCTCACAGAAACCTCATTTCACAAGAGTTTATGAAATACAGTCTGACAATCAACACTCGTCACATACAAATTGTCTATGAAAATCAGTATTAAGCTTTGAAACAGATGGAATCTGTTATAGCACTGCTTAATTTACATTCTAAAACCTCATTTCCTGAATTCGATCTGTATCTTCATTGTTATGCAAAGCATCCCCTTCCATCTCGCTGGCCCCACCAGATTCTGGTTGACCTTCGTCATACACATGATTCAGCAACCTCTCACAAATATCTGTCGAAAAGGGACCAGGTACTCCGGATAATCTAGCAAACTCAACTATCCCTTCATAGTCTCCCTTGTCTTTTAAGTAATTCAAACAGGTAACTAGAGTGTCGCGGTTTGGCTTCCATCTGTGCCACCTTTCTGGAATTGCCTTCTTCATTGCATTGATTGCCTCTGGCATTTGATCAGCTTCAATATACCCAACTGCCAAATGTTCCCATGTGCTCCCATATGGCTTCTTCCCTTTCTCTATAGCGTTGTTTATAAGTGTTTTCGCCCTTTCTAGTTGGCCATCTTTGCAATAAGAACAAATCATAATGTTTGCAACACGGAAATCGTAGGAGGTGCCCCCAGACTCCCATTCCTGAAATATCTTCTCAGCACCAGCAATGTCCTCCAGCTTCACCAAGAAGAAGAGCATGCAAGTGTATGCTTTGTTGTAAAGCTTCTCTGACAACTTATACAGATTCCAGATCCGGTAAACCTCATCTTTCATTCCTAAGAATGCATACGTAGAAATGAGATATTCATATCCAACTCGACGTCCTTTTGTCCCTGTGATTAGTCCCTCAGATTTCTTCAACATTTCTAAAGCTTTATCCATCATCCCAGCTGTAATGTATCCCTTGGAAGCAGTATGGTAAGAACCCCAATCCACAAAGATCTCAGGATTCCCTTCCATTCTCTGCAGAGTCTTTTCCATCCCTTCAATGTTGGCAGTGTCTGCATAAGAATTCAAGCGGATGTTGAGCGTGTAAGTGTTATGGCATATGCCATATTTGTCCATTTCTTCCATCAGGATGTCTAATTTCTCATGTTGTCCAACCTTGGCATACAGATTTAGCATCAGAGCATAAGGAAGGCAGGTATGCACAAACTTCAATTCCTTCATCTTTTGCATAATGGACTCCGCTTTCTCAACAGATCTCCAGTGGGTATAACAATTGAGAAGAGCACCATACACTTTAAACTGTTTTAATTGTTTTGGAATCTTATCAAAATATTCCTCTGCATTTTGTAGCCCATGAACCTTAGAAATCAAGTCTAGTCTGATAGCAGCATCACTTGGTGAAAGGACAGAGTGCATCCGATGGCTCATCCAGTGAGATACCTGATACAAGAACAAAAAACCCAGTCAATACACTTGGATAGACACACTGAACATTTGACCTTGTGTTACCTCGATCAGCTGAGTATAAAATGATCCCCATGACAACTGAAGATGAGTTATGTAGCAGCTGGATTAGCTTATGACACAAGTAATCATCATATTAATGCTATCCTTGTCTTAAAAAGAAAAAGGTTATATTGGGACATAGATATTATTTCCTTCATTTATCGAAAATATCCTGTTAAGTGACAAATGAAATTGCTTTTTATTTTCTTTCATAAATCAGATCTTAGGAACTATGTAACAAGGATACACTATTTATACAAAAAAAATTTGTGTGAGACATATATCATGTCAGATATGCGTGCCAGCAACTCGATGATTAGACCATAAACTTTTTCATATATTTTTAATTATTTACAAATGTTACAAGCATATTATGGCAAGCTAGAATTAGTAGCAATACTGATCTACAAATTAATAAATATGGCTAATTCAAAACTTATGTGCCCCAACATATCCCATATTTTGCTTTTCATTTATTATTATTACTTATTTATTTTATGCGTGCTTGCCACCACTCAGATACCGATACCCATATCTGGGATGTGTCGTGTCGTTGTTACATAGCTTAGAACTGTAATTTTCATCTTTAACAGCTTAACAAAGAAGAATGTACAATGTGGTGCAATAAAAACATAAATAAACAACCTAAGCTAAGCGAAAGACCACATTTGTCATTTGATACTTGTAACTAACAGCTTTGTGTTTGATACATGAATTCCTGTAAATCTTATATATATATATATATATATGTATGTGTGTGTGTGTGTGTAAAGAACAAAATATATTCCTGTAGAGGATTATCCTAAAAGCACATGGCTGTCTGTAATGAAAGGTTGTTCTTGATTGCTTCAAGCGACCTCCATTAATGAAATTGTTACCCAAATTATGAAGTGGATCAAAGTTTTATGCTCTGACAAGTGACAACGCTTTGAGAATTTAACCAATCATTCATGCATGACTTTTTCTCTATTCATTGCATTCCCTCACACTTCACAACAAAATAACGTTGTTAAGCACAAACTCCATGATCTTCTTGAGGTGGCTCAAACTTTATAATTTTTCAATGCATGTTTCGAAACACTTTCGGTCATATGCAGCTTTTACTCTTACAGCATATGGCATTAATCAAACGCAATACTCAAATTTAGGTAGTAAATACCCTTTCTCATTAATATTTCTTGGCATCTCACTATTTTGGTTTCATCTTGCGTCTTTGGATGTGTTCCTTTCATCATGCCTAAGGGCAAGACATGATAAATTGAATCTAAGAGCAGTAAAGGATACTTTAGTGTTCACAGACTTATTCTCTCTTAATAGGATATTAAGATTAGCGTTTCCAAATAATGCATCCTTTCCTTCAGCCCTTGATCTCATCCCTCCAAAAGTGACACACTCTATGAACTCAAGAATCATGATATTGGAATCTACTGATTAGTTGAACGATAAGCTTCGCAGGGTCTCTCACAATCAATCTGCAACTCTCCGCATGAAGTTGAAATATGCAAGGCCCAACTCCATATGCAAGGTTCTTGCAATGCTCAAAATATCAAGGAAAGTTACTGCTGATATCGTGCTCCTTTGTTCTCTAAAGTCATAAATAATTCTCATTTGTTTTTTGAGTGCAGTTTCTCCAAGTTGCATGGTTTCACATGCTGCAATACGTGGGTTGCAACTTACAGACAAGTGATAACCTGGTTGTATGAAAGAAGATGATCCTTCCAACTTCTCAGTGAAACAACATGGTCTTGGAATATTGGAAAATGCCACAATTTACCAATTTGCTGCCACAGATGAATAGAAAACAATACCTTTTCAAAACAATTAAATACATCCCTTTCGCCTAGCATTCTCAATCTCAACATAGAGTTCTCCTGCGTAAGCCAAATGTCGAATTGTCTATTCAAACATATGACACTTGAAATGTTTGCGCACTTGCCAATGGACGTATCTTCTTTTCCATCATGCAGTTTTCCTAAACTGCGCAATAGGCCTTGCTCAACAGATTAGTACTCTCTCCCTTCATCCAATCTCACTAGGCTATTGGCTTTAGACTTTAGGTTTTGTAGGCCTGGTTGATTTGAACTCACCTCTATACCTCTTTTGATGAATACTTATAACAGAATGATTGTATATGCAGATCCCATCTCAACATTCAGTAGAACAATGCTATTTGGTTGTTCATACTAATATGGCAGTGTGACTCTGTCCATGGCATTGAATTTTCTGTAGACTCTCGCATAGACCAGTTTTCATATTTTTTCACCCAAGAGATCAGTTTTTGTAAAAAAGCATTAGTTTTTGTCTCTCAGACATAACAAGTTGGAAGACGAATTAGGATATATTTGCTAGGAATCTCAAAACTCATTGCAAAAATCAAGTGTTGCCGACATATTTTTCTATGAAATGTTGATGTTTTGATTGAATTTTCAATTTTCCCTTACCTAATTTTAGATACATTCCATTGGATTCAAATAAATTAATGATCGTGTTACCACTCTACTTTTAACTCTTAACTATTTAACTCAATCATATATGTTCATGTTCCTTCCCTGTTCTTTTCTCTTCATATCTATTGTTGCTGCTACTGTTCAAACTTTAAGAATGTCAACAACAACGCGTCGAGAGAGTATGACTTGCTTTCTTGTCTGTTGTAATGAATATTACGTTTTATATGATGTTAGCGGAGTGTAAACATGTCACAGTGAATAAATTACTACAGTTTATACATGGATGTGTCACTGGGTTTATTCAACTCTTTTAGAAAATTTTGATTTAGGGAAGATTTGAGAGGAGGAAACTAACAGGTGTCCATAAGCAATTGAAATAGCACTAAATGTAGGTAAAGCATATTGAATGGGCTTAATTTTGTATAACTATATGAAATTTGAAAGGCAAAGACTCATAATTATATATCAATTATGAAATGACAATGAAATTTTGATAGAGGAGAGTACATTTGTTATGGATGTACACATAAGTAGAATTTGAAATATGATAATTTAATTTTCGAAGAGGTTGGAATTCGAGAGAGGATTGTCATTGGAACTAGATGCTCACATAGTGTTTATACTTGAATAATAGAATTGAATGCATGACTCAAGGAATAGGCTAGAACATAATCTCCCATCCATACATACATGGCATTGTGAGCATGCCACGTGCAAGCCAAGCGTTTGAAAGCTAGTAAATCATAAAACTTAACAAAGACCAAATTATATTTATAACAAAAGTCAAGTAACTAAAATGAAGACTTAACAGGGCCATAGGCCATAACTCCATCCTCGTAAAAGTCAAATATCCTCAATATTCCTTGAACTAATTTCATTATTTAATCATTTTCATCTCCATCATCCCATAAATGGCAAAATCTCCTTTGATTAGTGACTTACTACGTTAGTAAATAAACTAATTAACATTTTAAGAGTCAACTTAAGTTATTTAAATATGTATTTTTAAAGTGATATTGGTGCCTCAAGCGCCTGCATAAGGTCCAGCGCCGCAGCGTATTTAAAAAAAAAATAGTGCCTTTAGCGCCTTCGCGGCGCCCCTACAACATAGGTTCATAGTTCTTCCTCTGTAAAACACATGATGCACACTTTTGTAATCAAATGATGAATTTTCTGATTTCCCGCTCCTTCCTTGCCTTGATAACTAGTCAATTAGTAACCATTTAGCTAGGTCAGTTGGAAGGGTAGCTCTGATCTGCTTCCTCTCTCCCCTTTCTGTAATCTGCCACTTTTCTTCATCAAGAACTTCTCCCTCAAAGATTAGTTCTCTAAAGCAAGTGGATCCTCATCGGAAAATGAGAAGGTTCCATGGATAGCAAATCTTCCCAAAATATGAGGAATTAATCCTCAAATCAAAAGATAATGGTGGAAATTACATATAAATGAATTACATTTACAAGTGAAGGTTTTTTAGGTACTTGACACTGATGGGTGATGAAAAGGATGAATGGAATAATTTCAACAGACATGTATAACAAAAAGAAGTTATTGAAGAAAACACAAGATACAATTACTTAGTAGTATTTTGCACGGAAAATATATGGCCTTGTTTGTATTGAAAAGTTAAAACCCATGAAAGATGTCAAATTTTCGGAAAATAGATACCACAGTTTAAACCCCAAAACCCATAACCCAAACTCCTGTCAAACCGCGCAGCATGGTTGGCTCTATGGGCATCTGATGCACAGTTTTTTGTGATCTTATGGGTTTCAGGCTTTGAGGCGGTTGGGACCTCCTACGATAAGGTTTCGAACTGGGCTTTAGAAAATCTCATTTTCTCCATCCTTCCACATATTCGTCCAATCTGATTTTCTAACTCCATCTCACATCCATGTAAGAAATTAGACATCTTTAAGACTTTAACATGATTGCGCAAATTGACATCGGTGCTGTACAGGTAAATTTCAACCACAAACTAGATTAAGGTGGTCCTCTAGCTAAAGGGTATTCTATATATATATTCCCATTCGCAAAATTCCTCCATTACCATCATTTTCAATAAGGAAGATAAACCAAATCGATATTATAAAAACTATCAAGTTGATATATTGAGCATTCACTATAGATATTTACTTCTATCAATAAATAAAATGGATAAATCAATGAAATAAGGAGTGAGAGGAAGAGATTGATACTTCGAGTGCGTGATGGAATCTTCTGCAGTCTCTGAGCTGCTTCAATATATTCTGAAGTTCAACCCTTTGGATGGGTTTGCCTTCTTCAAGCCATTGATCTAGAATTGGAACAATTGAAACCCTGGGGTCACCAGCTGGAGAGATTCTATTGTATAGAGTGTCCTTTGAATATGATGAATAGAATGGGGTTTTAGTTGAGTAAGTGAAACCACCAAGAATTGTCTGAGAAATGGGTTTGAATCCATTAGTTGAGTTTCTACTAAAAAGCTTCATCAATTTCTGGCTCTGTGTGAGAGTCGAGCTTTTTTTTCAGGGTTTAAGGAGCTTGTGGGCAACATTATAGGAATTGCTATTGACACCCACATTTTGATTTTGTTCTTCCATGTAGTACTTGTACTCCCTAGTCAAAATTCGAAGTTTCCTGTGTATGTTGGGTTATGCTAGGGTTGACATGCTCGGGTTGGGCAGGCATGTACTTGTACTCCCACATCAAAATATGAAGTTTTCTATATATGTTCATCTTATTTACTCACACAAAAATAGTTAGAAAAGACGAATGAATACATTTACCATATATGTAAATCTCCACATTCTATCGAACTTCAAAATTCTTGATGATGAAAATCGTAATCAAGCAAAAACTGATCATACAATGTTTAGCCAAACATTCTACAATTTGTGGGATGAAGCTCGTTATCCGAACAAGGCCCTAAGATAAAAACCCTAATTGTGGAGCTCAAATGATATCTAATGGAGCTGGTAATCCAATTGAAGTAGGTAGATCACGAATACAAGGAATTGTGTCTGTAGCTATACAAATAACCATAGAAAACCTTACGTTGGTGTACTCAGCACAATATTTAAGCGTTTATGTACAAAGATGTGAGCATAAATAATGTCTGCATAGCCACATGCAATGTTGTATGCGGACAGGTTAGCCTAATCTCTTGCAGCCACATGGTAAGTTCAAACTGTGGTTTTTGCACTATCACGATCGGCATGATTGTGAAGCATTAATAGTCACAATTTGTATAGACCATATGAACTGCCAGTTAGGGCCAACAAAGTACAATATGTATAAAACATTTTGTTAACTATACAAAAGCTTGCGAATCTAACTTTTTATTGAAACTATATATTTATTAGCATAGGGAAACTGAAAAATTAATCATAAAATGTAGCTTAGTATTCAAATTGTATGTAGATATTTTTTCAAACAAAACCTATATCTATTGAAATAAACTAATATAAAATAAATAAGTGTCACTACTGACTAAAAAACTATTGTCCTAAAAAAATCAAGTCTTCCTAGTCAAACGGTTGAACCAAACCATGATATCCATTTCTTCACGGTCTGAGGAGTCAGGGTTTAGACAAACTTATGGTTTGGCCTAATCGCGACGACTGTGTATCATCCAAAAATTTTAGATACCCAATGATCTCAATTCACATTCCTTGTCCACATCTGTATATTGGACAATGGTAATCGACAACTCACAATCCACTATAATTTATGCACATGAAATGAACTAATAAAAAGTTGAGAAAGGGATGAAGAAGCTCAAGTCAAGTTTCTTTTCTAAGGTGAAACCATGACAGTAAACCAAAGCAAGAGGGTAATAGAATGAAGGAAAAGAGAAGTTAAGGAATTGTTGGGTCAAGGGAGTCCCATAATCTAATTAGGGGGAATATTTTTCAAATTACATTTATTTAAAAACAACTTTTTAGGGTCTTGCTAACACCCAAATAGGGTCTGCTAATAACAGTTACCCTCTTAAAACTAGGGATGGAAACGAAGCGAATCTAAGCAAATCTGTCCTCCCCATGCTAGGGATCGCGGATTCCCAATTCCGCCCCCGAATAACCATTTATTAATTTTTTTTTTAAAACCATCCTCGCTCCGCACGAATTGGCTGATATTTGCCCTCCCCAATTAACCGCATAAGTTGATTCCTTGATTATCATTCTCTTTACCAGATGATGATGATGGTCCTTGATCGTCACTAGAAAGAGAACCTTTTTTCTCTTCTGTGTTTTTCTCACTATAGAACCCAAATATACAGGGAAAATAAAGAGAGAGAGAGAAAAAAAAAAAAAAAAACCTACCCACCAAAACACACCTCAAATCCCCTTCAGTTGGCCATGTGGTCCACCTCCTATCTCTTTCTCACAAGTCTTCGTTCAAACTAGGGGTGGGCATCCCATCCCGCGATCCCGTTCCCGTCCCGATCTCGTCCCGTCCCGTCCCGATTTTTTCGAGTCTTAATGGGATTGAAAATTTTCATCCCGATCCCATCCCGTCCCGATCTAGAATGGGATGGGATGGGATGAAGATTTTCAATCCCGCCAATCCCGTCCCGTCCCGAACTAATTTATTAATATTTTTATTTAATTATTTATTTTAAAACTTATCAAATTTGCTCCTATGCAAGGAATACATTCTCATGAGAACCACAGATGTATGATTGTATGTCAAGGGCGGCTAAGGCAATGGCATTGATCCAGGTCTCTACTGAATTTTGTGCATTATATGAATCTGAGTACAACAGAAATTATATAAAGGAATAAAGGGCATGCAGGATTTCATCCAAATGGCTCCTCTTAGGATTCAGAGAATATGAATTACATATATTCAAAAATGTGATCTAGGGATTACAAAAATTTTAGTAATGCAACATGAAGCAGAAATAATCATAAAGATGAACAGAGCCTTTGAGCCAAAAAGCGGTCTCGCACCAAACTAAGAGATTGCATATGGGGATTGTTCAAACAAGTTATAAACTTTAGCATGTCTGAATAACTAAACCAGCTATTTAAATAATATCCAAACTGCATGTAAGACTGTGGGTAATGACAGAGTAACTTAAAGACATGGATCATTGTAGTATGTTACCACATGAATTGGAGATTTTCCAAAAGCAATCACATGAATTGTGTAAAAGGTTCAAATTTTAGATAAAACCAAATAGCCGGGAAGCAAATACACTCATCACAAACCATGTTCTGGTTCAAAACAAGAGCTACAAGTTCAGATTGAAGAAGATTGGCACGCTGATCCCGTCCCGTCCCGATCCCGTATGAACGGGATGGGTATATCTCGTCCCATCCCGTCCCGTGCCCACCCCTAGTTCAAACATACACTGTCTTTAATTAATTAGGATCTTAATTACAAAAAAAAAGTATAATCACATCTTGTCTTCTAAAGCTTTTTTGCAACTTCTTCAATGGCTCCCGAGAAGGAAGGGACTTCGTCTGGAGATCCGGTGGTTGAGGTAGATTTTATCAACCTAAATTAATATGTTAATTTGACTTGATTGTTATACCGCAATTGCACGGTTGTCTAACTGGTAGACAATGAAAAATACAGGTCGATCTCACAAAAATTGAAAACACAATCGAAAACTACAAATCTATTTAAACTAATTTGAAAATGGGTTACAACAATAAAAAAAATTCTAAACTAATGGTAAGTAGAAAAACAACTGAAATTTGAGTTTAAGAATGAAATAGAGAGATGCTAAGGCTTTCGAATCATCCAACAAGTGTTCAAAGATTTATATTAATATCAATTATTATCTCCTAGATTTTGAGCAATATTAGAGATAAAATCTCTTACTATCTCGGTATCAATGTAATGGACTCGCTTTAACCAATGTGCAAGAGAAATGCTAGGAAACCATGTTTTGCAAACATGTTTTGCAACCATGATGATGTGTCATGATTTGGAAAGAATGATGAAATCCCTGAAGATTTTATGTGTATCTCAAAATTGTAAAAAACTCCTCTAACGATGCCACATCATCATGGTTACGAAACATGTTTACAAAACATGGTTTCCTAGCCTCACTCAATGTGCAAACCTCTAGCATTAATTGTTTGTTTAAGACACAACTAATCACATGCTTGACTAATAAGAATCAACATGGCTCAAACAATAACATAAAATAATTATAACTACCATGAATGCATGACATATACGGTGAAAATAATATGCACATGTTTATAAGTCAATCCAATAATCAATTATACAATGCATCAAAAAACAATAAAAGATATTAGAAAATGCTACAAAGCCTGCATAAACATCTATGCCTTGGGGATTTAGAAACCCATGGCGGTGGTGAATCCGAAGGTAACATGGTGGAAATCCATTTTTTTTCTCGCGTGGGTGTAATGTAATGGATCTGACTGAGCTCTATGTGCAAATAGTGAGAGGGAAGAGTCGTGGTGGTACTGACTAGAAGACATGGTGCAATTAGCCAGCTATTTTAAAAACAATTGCTTCCCTCCAACTTATTCTTCTTCTTCAACGAGCTTTTCATCCTCATCATTGCTGAGCCTGCGAGAGAAAGAGAAATGGATGAAGGGGAAACAAGAGAGAGAGGTGAGAGGAAAAGGGAGAGAGGTCGTGAAGAATATGGAGATGTCTCTGGCGAGGTGGTCAGTGGGTTGGCTTGTGTGTGCCTCTGTGCTACGATGAGATGAACATAAACACTACACTAAATTGACATTTTTGTAACAAATCTCAAAACAATAACACTTTTGAGTTGTAACAGTCCACCAAACAATTTCAAATCAAATCTAAATTTAGTCAAAAAAATGAAAAAAGTTACATAAAAAAAGTGTTACAATAAATTGGATCACCATGAATAGTATCACTTGTAGAACCATACTCTTCATGGTGATATAATTATTGTATCATTTTGTTTGTGAAAGTGTGTAAAATTGTTTGGTGAATTGCTACAACTCAAAAGTGTTATTGTTTTGGGATTGTTACAAATATGCCAATTTGGTGTAGTGAAATGGGGGAAGATAGAGAGACGAAATGGAGATGAATACGGGAGGGAAGAAGGAAAAGGTCGAAAGGGATGATGATGACAAGTGGTGAGTTGATGTTGAGAAGCTGCGAGGTGGAAAACAGAGGACGAGATGGTGAGGTTTTCTCTGCATTGCGAGACAGGAGGATGGAGGCGAGTTGGCTGCAGTGAGGTCAACTTGTTTTCTGTTTTAGTGTAGAAGAGGAATGAGGTCAAACCAAACGAGAGGGAGGACGGAGAGGTTGTTCGTGATAGTGGGTGAGGGCGTGATGGGTGGTTTTCGATCTTTCTAGCTAGTGAGAATTGCTGGCAGGGTGGATGATGAGATGGGGTTGGTGGCTGGAAAAAGAGAGAAGAAGAAGAGAGTCGTGAAAAGAGAGGGGTCAGAGAGGAGATGGGAGAAAAATAGATTAAATATATTTTTCTTTATCCAGTTTAGGGTGGGTTTGGGTTTCGGTTAAGACAAATGATGATTTTGGTTTTAGATCAATTTTTTGGGCTTGGGCTATATAATCAACTTCACCGCCTGCACCACTTCGGGCCGGCTCTTTCAAACTCACCGCGCTAATGCGATTTCATTGTTTAAGCTCCAATTCATGCAAAAACATAAAAAAAAAATTTATAATAAAATATGCTATTTAAAACAATAACAAAAATAAATTTATAGGGTAATTTATGAATCAATTACGTGAGTATCACTGGTGCATATCGATAGCGGTGCAGGAAAACAAATGGATCTTAGCCCAGATATAGATCTGTCAGAACACATCAATCAACCGTGCATCTCCATCGGAATCCATGGATATGCGATTTGATCTTTACCCAGATTTGGAAGGGAGGTTTGGGCTTGGTTGAGTAGAGGAAGAACAAAGAGGTTTGGGGGGAGGAATGTGCGGTGAGTGCGTAAAATACGAATAACCATAAGAGATGAGCATGATGGAGAATGGTTTAGGATTTAGGTTTTTTTTAAGAGTATTTTAGTATTTATACATATATAAACGGATATCACTGGGGCTATGGCCAATCCGTATCCGCTCTGATTATGTGACGGATACAATTTAAATTCCCGAATCTGTGGTAAGCAAAATTCTGCTCCAAAATCCGTTAAGCAAAAAATCTAAATTGTGCGGACGGAGCCGGACCGGATATCTGTGTTAATCCGCTCCATTGCCGATCCTACTTAAAACCCTTGGAAACACGTTCTTCCTTTCTCATCTCTTCCGATCTCTGAAACAAAGACATCAAAGAGATGGGTAGCGAGTCTGTGAAAGGCGTCCAATCAAAGGCGGAACTTGATAATGTAATCCGCAGTGGCGCACCTGTTATCCTCCACTTATGGGCCTCTTGGTGTGAGGCTTCAAAGCACATGGATCAAGTCTTCTCCCACCTATCCACTGATTTCCCCCAGACCCATTTCTTCAGGGTGAGCTTTCTCCCTCTCCTTATCTATTTGTTTATACGTTTTAGTGAAACCCGTTGTTTATGCTTTTGTTTCAATCCGTTTGGCGGTTTTGTTTGGCTTCAGAGGGAGAAAGGACCCAACTTTAGATTTTGAACTAAATTATTTTTGTGGGTTTCCGATGGAAAAAAGGAACCAGCTTTGGGTTCTGATATGAATTTTTGGGGCAAATCTCATGACATGCCAACTCATTTGTGCCCACGGCACCATGAATACAATCACTTTGCCTAAGAAATCAATTAGAAACCATAAAAGTTATAATACAAAGCCACTTATTTCACAATATAAAATGTATTTCATAGATTTGAAATTGCACTCATTTCACAATGTAAAATGTATTTCACAATACAAAGCCACTCATTTCAGAAATTTGAAATTGTATACAATGGCAAATACTCAAAAACACCCAACTGTAAATTTTTGTGTACAAATCAAAATAGATTTCGTAAAAAAAAAATTATACTTGAAAGATGAGAAATTGAAAACGGGAGAGACAAAAGAGTGTAAGTGAGGTTTAAGAGAAATTGTCTAGGGTCATTAGATATTTATATTTGAGTAAATCTCAGCCGTCTTTTATCTCCAACCCCAAACACCATTCTGATTTGTAATATAGACTATGGTATTCTCTGTGCCATCAGCCCTCATATTGTTTGACAGGAAAATAATTTTTAACTTTGGCTAAGGGTATTTCAGTTCTATGCGAATATAAATTTCAGCCACACACGTCCCCTCACCCTTTATGTGATTCGTTGGCACGATAAAAGTTTAACATGATAAATAAAGTTAAGTCTACTTTAAATATCAAGATAAATAAATATCAAAATGTTGGGTATGAGAATCGAACCCATGCTCTCTAGGTGTTTTAAGTTTTATTAACTACTGGTACATGGGCTTAAACTAAACCATAATAATAATAATAAAAGAATAAAAAGTTTGCCATTAAAAAAAAGTTTCCTAATAAGACACGTGTCACTAATCATACCCTAAGGTTGCAGCACATGTACCATTACCATTAAACAAATTTATTTATATATGTCCTGTCATTCATCTTTTTAATATCCATTGCGGTATTATCTTAATCACAAATATTTGGTGTTTCTATAATGGTAGTGTAAACTAAATTAATTACAATTTTTTGTTGAATTTTAACAGTCTATCATGTTTTTAAAAAATTTCCTAATACTAAAATTTGTCATATCTCATAAATTTGCATTTGTAATTCATCAAAATGCAAAAAAACAATAAACCACTATAACATTACTTCAAATGCTAAATGTTTGAGTAGGCAACAAAACATAATTTTTTTTAAAGAATTTCAACAGAGTTTACTTTGTTTTCTTAATTGTTTTCCAATACTAAGCCCTATCATACACAATAACATTGCATTTGTAATTCTTCGAAATGCAAATATATAAAATGAACTATTACAACATTGTTTCACATGCTAAATGTTTGAGTAGACAACAAAATTTTGACAAAGTCTGCTAATGAGCAAAAAATACAACACCTCTAGAGTAACACATTTTGTATGCAAATTGTAAATCACATTGTGTACATGCTTAACATTGAAGTCCCGTTGTATGCATATGTAAATCATACTGTATACAAATGCATGCAAATGTGTACAAATGTATTCTAGGATATTCAACACTGTATGCTAATGTGTGCTAGGAATATTCTAACATTGAAGTCCCACTGTACATGTCAATAAATCACATTATTCTTGTCAATAAATCCCATTGTACATGTTAATAAAAAAAAAAAACAGAATTATAGTAGGAGTATGCAAATGTCAATAAAAAAAATTAGAATAAGAGCTCTATAATATTTCAATAAAATGCTGTTGATTTCATTCCAATTGATCTAACAATCCAATACATAAGAATATTATCCTTTTAAGGGACATATTTTTATTTTATTCATATAATTCCTGAAACGTAATTCAAAAGATTAAAACAAACACCTATACTAAATGAATTTATTTTAAAAAATAAAAATAAAATTTCAATTAGGGTCTAATTGGAGCATTTACATATTAGACTATTCACAAATTGTGATCTATTAATTAATTACTAAGTGGACATCTCAAGAGAATTTCAGTGAATAGAATAAACTAATGCAAAACATGAAATAACTTAACATATTCTCTATCTCGATTTCAGTGCTAATGCAAAACATGGACATCTGAATAGAATAAACTAAGTGGTTGTTGAAATAACTTAACCTATTATCTCATAGTAAAAATATTTTTTTAATTTCAATCACCATGATAATTAGGATTGTAAACGGACTGGACTTATGCAAAAAAAAAAAACGATTTTAAATCAAATTTGGTGTTTTAATAAATATATATTGTCATTCAAAACATGTGTCAATAATCATACCCCAAGGTTGCGGGCACTAATCATACCCCAAGGTTGTGTCACTAATCTACCTTATTACAGCATTACTCCATATGGTAAATGTTTGAGTACGATAAATAAATAAATATACTTACATGCCTAATCACCACAATCAATTTTTGAAGAAAATAAATAAATAAAATAAAAAATGTTGGGTATGTGAATCGATCCCTTGCACTCTTATTGGGGATAAATTTTCATAAATGTTAACTTTAAGTCTTAGCAATTAGATTTTCATGTTTGGATAAATCTTAGCCGTCTTTTATCTCCCAAAAATAAATAAATAAATAAATATCAAATGTTGGGCATGAGAATCAAACCCATGCACTCTTGGTGCTTTAAGTTTTATAAGATCCGTCATATTCATATATTTGGTTAAATCTAAGTCGTCTTTTATCTCTCACCCCAAACACCGTCCTGTTTTGTAAGATAAACTAAGTTATTCCCCGAGCCGTTGACACAATAAAAGTAAATTTGTCAAAATATGATCACTCTTGAATTTTCATCCTTCAGACTTACATGCCTAATCACCAACATCAACAATTGAAGAAAATAAATAAATATAAAAAAAAAATATTGGGTATGGGAATCAAATCCATGCACTCTTGGTGATTTAAGTTCTATGTGATTTGTTAGATTCATATATTTAATTAAATCTCAATCATCTTTTATCTTCCACCTCAAACACCATCCTGTTTTGTGTATAACTAAGATATTCCATGTGTCGTTGGCATGATAAAATTTAAAAATTGTCAAACATGATCACCCTTAAGTTTTCATCATTCATACTTACATGCCTAATCACTACCATCAACAATTGAAGAAAAATAAATAAATATCAAAATATTGGGTATGAGAATCGAATTCATGCACTCTTGGTGCTTTTAGTTTTATTTGATCTGTTAGATTCTTATATTTGGGTAAATCTCAGCCGTCTTTTATCTCCCACCTCAAACACTAGTTATATATATAACTAGGGTATTCCCCATGTCGTTGGCACGATAAAAATTTAAAACCTGTCAAAACATGATCACTCTTAAGTTTTCATCTTTCATACTTAGATATCTAATCACCACCACCAACAATTAAAGAAAAAATAAATAAATATCAAAATGTTAGGTATGAGAATCAAACCCGTGCACTCTTGGTGCTTTAAGTTCTATGTGATTCGTTAGATTCTTATAATTGTGTCAATCTCAACTGTCTTTTATCTCCCATTTCAAACACCATTCTGTTTTGTAATAATAATAATAATAATAATAATAATAATAATAATAATAATAATAATAATAATAATAATAGAGTATTCTCTGTACCGTTGGCACTATAAAAGTTTAAAATTTGTCAAAATATGATTACTGTTGAGTTTTCATTATTTATACTTACATGCCTGATCACCACCATCAACAATTGAAGAAAAATAAATAAATATAAAAAAAAATGTTGGCTATGGGAATCGAACCCATACACTTTTGGTTCTTTGAGTTATATGTGATCCGTTAGACTCATATATTTGATTAAATCTCAGCTGTCTTTTATCTCCCACTCCAAACACCACCCTATTTTGTATATATAAAAATAACTAGGGTGTTCCCCGTGCCATTGGCATGATAAAAGTTGAAAACTTGTCAAAACGTGACACTCTTAAGTTTTCATCCTTCATACTTACATGCCTAATCACCACCTTCAACAATTGAAGAACAATAAATAAATATCAAAATATTGGGTACGAGAATCAAACCCATGCACTCTTGGTGCTTTGAGTTCTATGTGATTCGTTAGATTCTTATTATTGGGTAAATTTCAGTCGTCTTTTGTCTCCCACCCTAAACACCATCCCATTTTTTAAGATAGAATAGGGTATTCTGCGTGCCTTTGGCACTCAAATTGTTTGACAGAGCTTAATCTACTTTATTTTTCTAGCACTAAAACTTGATACTTACATGCCTAATCACCACCATTAACAATTGAAGAAAATAAAATAAATATCAAAATGTTGGGTATTGGAATCGAACCCATGCACTCTTGGTGCTTTAAGTTCTATGCGATCCGTCAAATTCTGATATTTAGATAAATCTCAACCGTCTTTTATCTCCAACCTCAAATACCATCTTGATTTGTAATATAGATACTAGAGTGTCGTTGACATGATAAAAGTTAAAAACTTGTCAAAACATGATAACTCTTAAGTTTTCATCTTTCACACTTATATGCATAATCACCACCATCAACAATTGAAGAAAATAATTAAATAAAAAATATTGGGTACCAGAATTGAACTCAGGCACTCTTGGTGCTTTAAGTTCTATTTGATCCGTTAGATTCATATATATGGTTAAATCTCAGCCGTCTTTTATCTCTCACCCCAAACACCATCGTGTTTTGTATATATATAATATATAACTAGGGTATTCCCTGTGTTGTTAGCACGATAAAAGTTTAAAACTTGTCAAAGCATGATTACCCTTAAGTTTTCATCATTAATACTTACATGCCTAATTACCACCGTCAACAATTGAAGAAAAATAATAAATATCAAAATGTTGGGTATGAGAATCGACCCATGCACTCTTAGTGCTTTAAGTTCTATACGATCCGTTAGATTCTTATATTTGGGTAAATTTGAGACGTCTTTTATCTCCAACCCCAAACACCATCCTGATTTGTAATATAGATACTAGGGTGTCTTTGGCACGATAAAAGTTTAAAACTTGTCAAAACATGATAACCCTCAAGTTTTCATCCTTCACACTTATATGCCTAATCACCACAATCAACAATTGAAGAAACATAACTAAATATAAAAAATAAAAAATGTTGGGTATAGAAATCGAACCCATGCACTCTTAGTGCTTTAAGTTCTATGTGATCCGTTAAATTCATATATTTGGTTAAATTTCAACCGTCTTTTATCTCATACCCCAAACACCATCATATTTTGTATATATAACTAGGGTATTCCCCATGTCGTTGGCACGATAAAAGTTTAAAACTTGTCAAAACACGTCCACTCTTAAGTTTTCATCATTCTTACTTATATGCCCAATCACCACCATCTATAATTGAAAAAAAATATATTAAAATGTTGGGAATGAGAATCGAACCCATGCACTCTTGGTGTTTTAAATTTTATGTGATCCGTTAGATTCTTATATTTAGGTAAATCTGAGCCGTCTTTTATCTCCCACCTCAAACACCATCCTATTTGGCAATATAGACTAAGGTATTCACATGCTGTTGGTACGATAAAAGTTTAACATTGTAAATATAATTTATTTTACTTTAAATATCAAGATAAATAAATATCAAAATATTTGGTATGAGAATCAAACCCATGTACTTTTGGTGCTTTAAGTTTTATACGATTCATTAGATTCTTATATTTAGATAAATCTCAATAGTCTTTTATCTCTCACCCCAAACACCATCCTATTTTGTATATATAAAATTTTGTACTAATGACATTGATATGTATAGACCTAGGCATAAGTGTCCACACATTTTGTCCTTGAATTGGGTTTGTTCTCTTGCTTGGCTGACATCCAAAACTCATCATGAATGATTTAATATTCCAAGGTAAATGCTTTGAAAGGTAACAAATATGGTTCACAACCTCTTTGAGTCGGGATACAGCATGCACTGAACCATCATGATCGCATCAATGGTACCATCCTACCTTTAAGCCTATTCTAAGATAAAAATATATTATTATAAACTTTTAAATTAGTTGGGGAAAAAATTTCAAATGTCGAGAATAAGTTCTCTCCCAAACTATAAATTTGCCAAAATATGAAGTTCATAATTTTTGTTTGAATGTACATTAAGATGCCCGTATGAATTTTTAATTTTAATTTTAATTTTTTTAATGTTATGATCAACTCATCTCATTTCTTTTGAAAAATGCTAAAAATAGAAACAACATGAAAAATATATGTTATAAACTTTAGGGTTAGACTCAGTCAAAATTTGAATAAGTTGAAAAAATTAAATTTCAGACGTTGAGAGTGAGTTCTCTCGAAACTTTGAATTCGCCAAAAGTTCATGATTGCATTTTAAGTCAAAATTAACTTTCTTGTGATGCACTTCGATATTGCCTTTCTAAATTTGTCTATTTTCTAAGTTGTGTTTTACATAATTGCAATTGACAAAGAGACATGTCTATGCATTTTTGAGAACTCGTTACACATGAAGAGACATATATACTTTAGTGATACTTTTGAAGTGAAATTAGGTTTACCATTGATTGGGCAAGGATCTGAGCTTAGAATATAATGAAAACTAGAAATCCGGTCCTTCGTGAAAGCATTAGCCTTACCTTCAGGACACTTATGATTGAAGCAGACCAAGTATTTGAGTCATCTGCCTAATTGCAAGAATCAAACTATTACTCATATTCACATAGTAGTGACTAGTGACTGTCCGTGCACTACATATGAAGCTCAAATGCATAACTTGGTTATTTAGCAGGCAAATTGGAAGAAGCAAGGCTCTTTTGAGTTTTGACACTTTAATCCACATTGTATGGTCTGATCACTATGGGGGTGTAACAATACTACTTTCAAGTTTCAACAATTAATGTTACAGCTATTGAAGATACAATTAGTGCTAACATAAGTTTATATTTAATAGCTAAATGTGTCTAGACCTTTTATTCTCTGATTCTGTCACTGGTTGCAAAAGGAATTTTATAGTAAATATGATTTCTTGTTTGCTCTTGAAAAAAAGGAAAAGAAAAACAATGATGAACCATACTACTGTGCCCGGTGGTGTGCCCGGGGTTGTGCCCGGTCACCATCAGGGACCATCCACATGTTTCGAGATGCGAATTATTTCACATCTCGAGGCAGATTGACGGTCCCTGATGGCGACCGGGCACAACCCCAGGCACACCACCGGGCATTTTAGAATTTTATAGCATGTTCCAACCCACAACATCATTTAACTAACATGTACAAAATTAAAGCAAATATCAGGCAGCCACTTCAATGAAATTGTTCAATCAACTGAAAAAAATCAGTGGTAGCCTGCGCTTTACCAAAAACTCAAAACACATGCAAGTGCTTTGGTTTCAAGCCCCTCACCTGACCCCATATTGAGATAAAATGCATCTGACATTGCAAGGTGATGGGCATAAAAACTCACCTCACTAACAAAAGTACTCAGATTCACAATGATCCATCATCGATCATGCTGCCAATTCTTCTACTTTTGAATTCAGAATCTTCTTAGTCTCTTCATCTTCTTCTATGCTATCTGCTTTCATGCTCTTCAAGAGCCCATTTACTTCTTTTCCTTCTCTAATATTTGCCTTAATCAAAGCATGATAAATTTCTCTGTCCATGGTGACCACCGTCTTCAGTAATCCCACAAAAGCTTCTACCTCTTCAACCTTCCCTTCATCGCCAAGCCAGCGCACTATGCTGTAAACAACCTTAGGACTGGGTTTCCACCTTTCATTACTCTCACGTACTAAGAATGCCATCTTCATACATCTTAAAGCGCTTTTCATCTCCTTCTTATGCACATATCCTGTAGCTATAATTCCCCAGCTGTTTGGAGTCGGAGTCTTGCCTTTCGCAACTAGGTCAGCAAGCACTGCTTCTGCCTTCTCCACCATATGCTTTTGAGAATAACCAATAAGGAGGACATTTGGAACACGGAAATCATAAGAGTTGTCAGATTTCTCCCATTCCTCCAGCAGTTTCTCTGCTTCTTCTAACTCTTCGAGCTTTACTAGTGAGCCAAGCATGGTAATATAATCCCTATTAATATGCCTCTTACAGACATCGTTTTGCACGTTCCACAGTCTCGTCACTTCAGCCTTATTTCCAAGACTTGCGTAAAGTGAGATGAGATGGTTGTACAGGATTGCATCTTTTGGTCCCAGCTTCTCCTCTGCTTTCTTCAGAGAAGCAGTAGCCTTGTCAGTTAGACCAGCCTTTATGTAGAAATTGGCAGCTACAAGATAAGTGTTCGAGTCCATTGAGATGTCTTGTTGATTTTCCATTTCCTCAAGAACCTTCTCCATTCCATTAATATCAGATCTTGTACCATAAGCGTTGACGCAACATCTGTAGCTGAAGTTGTTGGGGATGACACCATTTTCCTTCATCTCATTCAACAAGCCAGGGACCTTCTCATGCTGACTAGTATTAGCGTAGAGACACATGAGATCATTATAAGGAAGACTCGATGAAGCAAAACCCATATCCTTCATCTTCTGCATATGGGATAATGACTTGTTAATTAGGCCTGCTCTGGTATAACAGTTCAAAAGTGCACCATATGTCTTGTCAGTTTTGTCTTCATCACTCAAACTATCAAAGTAGCTCTCAGCAGAGTCCGACCCATGCACTCTGCCAGTTAGATCTAACTGCACAGCACGGTCACCCGATGAGAATGCACTACCAGTTATTAGTAGGTTAACATTGTTACCCATCCATTCAGAAACCTGCACCATGAGATAACAAGAGATTGAACATACCACAGTTGATAAACAAATATACCTTAGGAAAGCCAACAGAAATATAAGACACCAAGCAAAGTAGAAAACATTTTTCATATAAATGATATTCTCCCAATCAACCAATCGACAACCCAGTACCCACCCACCCAAAATAGAAGATCAAAGCTAATATGATTCTCTAGAAACAGCTTTCCAAGAAGAGAATTTCCTAGATGCAACCTTTTGGAGCATGTAAATATTATCCACCCCCCTCCCCACCAAAAACAAAAACAAAAAATCCCAACAGTAATCAAAGGAAAGATTCCCCTTGCGTGGAAAGGAAAAAAAGACAATGAATATTTAAGTTGAGATATGCTCTTCTTGCGACAAAAATTAAGGTGATCACCATACCCACTTGGTAAAGAATACTAAGAAAATGTATGCAGTCAATATTCAGGACAAGATTTTTCCAAGCATGAAACAAGAACATCAACAACAAATACTCTGGCTCGATAAAATTATGATAGACAAGGATGGTAAAAAAAAGCCAACTCTGGTTGAAATGTCTACAAATACAAGCATTAACACAGTTTCACTTATTCTTTAGACTATAGTTTATCCTGTTCCAGTGTTTCACAGGATCATTTTTTCCGAATTTCACTTTCTTTGTAAACCCCATACATTCTCAAAGGCTACATCAAACTATCAAAACATGAAAAGTTGTAAAGCACATCCAAAATCATGAACATCCATCCAAACCAATTTTCTTGCATCCACTAACTAAATAGAGTGAACAACTACATGCTTTTCTCCAACTGACAAGATATTGCAAACATTTTCATTTCCAATAGCTCAGCTTACCACAACCAAATCGACTGCAGCTCAGTTTTCCAACAACCACACACAAAAATCGAATCCTTTCTACACCAAACCAACTCAAATACAAATACCTATTTCAAGTATATCAAACACTCAACACTCTCCAAATCTTAAAACTTTATTAATTACAAACAAAACTCAATATTCTGCCTAACCCACAAAACAAAAATTTCCACAAAATCAAAACAAAGAAACAAAAAACAAACCTCTAGAGCCTGTGTGTATCTCCGATTACCCCGAAGGTCCCGAATGAGGCGCCGAAGCTCCGCTTGGTGTACTTTCTTCCCACTTTTGATCCACTCGTCCATCACAGGAGCCAAGATAGTGCCTGGGGTCCCAAGTGGTCCGATTTTCCCATGGAGAGTTTTCTTGCGGGACCTCTTGCTGTGCACTGACCTGATTGAGTTGGAATTCTGGAAAGGGGATTGGGAGAGCAATCTTGAGGTGGGTTTGAAGTTGGAGGTCAAGTGGGTTAGCAGTGAGAAGAGTTTGGAAGCCATGAATGGGGGTTTTGAGAGCTTGGGAGGGGAGAAGGCAGAGTGATGAGTGAAGGGTTTAGGGCTTAAGAGGGGGAAGTGTTGTGGATGCTACTTACACCCACAGTTTCTGCTATTTCATCCCGGAAAAATTGAAACTTTTTTGTAAAAAGTCATATTGTTTTACTCTCTTGCGCCATGAGGACTAATCATCTCAACAATAAAGATCTCAAGGACGGATGATCTTCTAACACTAATGGAGGATTTTGATGACCAAAGGCTGGGTTTCAGGGTTTGTCATCCTCTTTATAGCCTTCTGTGTTGCATTGGGTTGTCAAAATTCCAGCTTTGCATTCATTCAACCAAGGGAATCAATCCACCAAGGTGAGAAAGCAACTCATACCCATTTCATTTCCCCCAATGGGGTTTTCTCAAATTTCAGTTATTTTGATGCCTTCACCTATTTAGTGTTGATTGTTGCTTGGAAGTAGGGCATTGAAGTAATCCATCTCACCCCACTCTTGCAGTCAACACAAATTATATTTGTATAGAGGTAATCCTTTTGACATCTTTGTTGCATTGGATCTCCAATGATGTTCTTTGTGGTAGTTTTGACTTGCAACTTACAAGTAGTAATGTAGTACTAGTGCTGATTCATTGTTGTTTTATTTGGTTTTTGCTCTTTGATATAACATGCCTAAAACAAGTCAACCTTTGATATTGCATGATTGCTATGTTTACTACATTAATTCATGCCATTTCTTTTACTAATTGCTTTACGGAACTAATAGGGAAGAGTACCTTGCAGTTGATATTTAATATTGGTATTAACATCATCATTATTGTTCCTCATTGAATTCATTAGAGTGAAATGAAAGTGCAATTTTCTTAGAGAATGTTTATGGATGCGCAATAACTTTCTATGCTACGTAGCGATAATTTTTTTATATAGATAGCCAATGATCTCAAATTATACATTGAAACAACTTATTCTAACTATTTCCTAGTCACATACAGGGGCGGAGCCACCTTGGAGACAAGGGGAGCAATTGCCCCCCTCAATTTTGAAAATTTCATTAATTTATCTATGAATAATGAGGTCCACTTAGTTAATAGTATTGATTGCCCCCTAAAAATCATGCATTACTTCACTTTTCCCCCCATTTTGCCGCCCACACTAACTAAAATAGTGAATCCATTAGTCCACTAACTCCTACAATAATTAGTTGTCCCCCTTCTAATAGAACTATGGCTCCACCCTTGGTCACATACTTCTATTACCCTTCTAGTATCGTCACCCCATTCTAGTTCATCCCACCATTCACGATCTACGTTTAGCTCCTCCAACATTGATAAAGTCTCAACACCGAAAGGGAGCTTCTTTAGATTCTTGTATTTCTCTATTTCAATGTGACACAGTGAGGAACAGACCCAAGGCTCACTAATGACCGCGAGTTTTGACGCTTTGTTCCATTCCTCTTTTTTGTGCTTTATTCAAGTCCAAGCCTAATTTAACAAGAACTCCAATTTTCTCTCCAATAAGTTAAGTTTGATGGCTAGATCCGTAAACAAATCATGCATTCTAACCAAATAAACCATTTCAAAGATACCGTCTTTCATTTCTAAAAACTGCTCAAACATGCAAGCATCTATTATTTCATTCAGTATCTTTAAACCCTCATCCAATTCTGCTTGTGTCCTTCCCTCTTTTGTAATGAAGTTTTCATCCATCCAACACCATATCAATTTTTTGCGTGGAATGTTTTGGTCCTCGGGAAACAATGTTAAACACATGAAGCATTTGTGCACTTTATTGTTTCTCAAACGGCTGTAGCTAAAATGTAAAAACCTGAAAATATTGTCTTCCATACCTAGAATTTTTAATCGTGTTATTAATACACCGCTAAATCGGTGGGATCATTTATCGGGGGTGACCGATACGATTTTAGTATTTAGTGGTTTAGTTTAACGGTCACTGATTAATCAAAGAAAAATCGGTGAGTCTCCGATAAATCACCAATTAATCGGCGAGAAATCGACAAGCCACGATAAATCGGTCATCCAACTTGCCAATTTATCACTACATACATACATACATATATATATATATATATATAGTTGAAAAAATATCTTGATTAATCGTAAATCGGTATTGGACTGCAAAGGGTCCGTTTTTTAACTACATAATTTCTGAGGAAAAGCTATGAGTTCTTTTACAACGTTCTTCCATACTGGAACGTCAAGCTCTCTTCTCATGGCATGCCCAACTGTGATAGGAGCCAAGGGACGACTGCCACATTCTAGTACCATTTCTTTTGCGTGACGGGTTACTTATGGAGTAAGGACTTGGTCACCAACAAACAAATCCCATGTTCCATCCGTAAACAAAAGCTACATACATCTAATAGTACTATCTTGCATGCATCGTCTCCATTGGGTTCAGGAATCCCTACCTTGTCAAGAGGAATGTGAACCCGAATACCATCTAAAATGATGAGGAAGATGTTTGCCTGCTTCAGTCTGTGGATAACTTAATAGCTGGACCCTCTTGTTTTGCATAGGTTGAAAGATTCATGTTTAGTTGCCCAGCTATATCATTCTGAACCTTTTCCAAATTGAAGTCACTTGACATGGCAACCCAGATGATTTTATCAAAGACTTTGGTGGTAGCAAGCTGATTTTGTGTCTTTTTCATGCTTGTTGTCTTCCCAGATCCTCCCATAGCATAGATGCCGATTTTATGGATTGTGGGATCCCTCAAAGAATTTAAGATGTTATCTAAATTCTTTTGGATGGTTAACTTTCCAATAACACTTAATTGATCCATTTTAGCTACACGAAGAGTTGAAAAGAAAGAAATTGTAAGAGAGTGAGATGGTACGTGCTCAAGGAGAAGTTTTTTGCATAAGACTCAGCAAACATGTCTTTCTTAAATTAAATTACTGCTCTCCTTATATTATTCACAATTCCAACGGCATGTGTTGCTGCTGTATTGAAAAAAAAAACACGAATTTGCACAAACTCTCTGAAGAAAGCAACCCTTATGATGGTTTTCCAATGAGATAAAACTAAGGAATAAATTGAAATAAACGAAACAGTAAATTGAAAAAAGCAAAGCAATAATCGAAATAACGAAAAAAATCGAAATAAAGCTATTATAAAAGCTAATTGAAAACAAATAAGAAAATAACTATTCTTTCAATCGTTAATCTCTGAACAATGAACAATCGCTTCTCTTATTTATAATATTCCTAACTTTTTTGGCCAGCGAACTAACCTAACCCTAATTGGCTAATAATGCCCAAACTACTATTTGGGGCTTTACTTAATACGCCTAATTACAATTAATACTAATATTATTAAACTAACCCCTAAATAACACCCACTTACATCAACCTCACCGGGTTCAAAAAGCTTGTCCTCAAGCTGGAACGCGAAGAAGTTCGATGAACAAAAATAACTGGTCATAGAATATAACGCGAAGTGTATTGAGAATATATTGAGAATATTCTAATTGATTGAGAATATATTGAGAATACTTTGATTGATTATGTCAATATTGTTGATTAGGAACTAGAATATTGGTATTAGGCAGGTTGCTTATTGAGTCAAGATTGTATAATAGTTTTAAGGAAGTTAGCAGATTATATTGTGAATATTCTCTCACAATATTCTCTTGATTAGTTTGTATATAAACAGGAGAATGGAATGAGAAAGGCAGAACGTGATTCACACAAAATCAATTCTTTTGTGTTTGTTATTTTGTCATGGTATCAGAGCAATAGCAATAGCCATAGCCATAGCCAAGGGTATGCATCGTGCCAACGCCGCTCAGACCAGTTCCGCTGGGGTAGGAATGACCGAGACAGATGCATCCTCACTGCTCGGCTTGAATACCGATCAGTGGCAGACGCTTCTCCAAATGCTGGGCGGGTTCAAAACCAGCAATGACTAATAAGATGACTGGTAAGCCTTGGATTATTGACACAGGAGTTTCGAATCACATGACTGGCACGATCGTGGATCTCTGTGACTTACGACAAATTGCTCAATGTCCCGTAGGATTGCCATATGGGAGTAGCGCCATCGCCACTAAAGAGGGGACGGTCATTCTTGACAAAAATTTATCTTTGAAAAATGTTCTTTATGTGCCAGGGCTAACTTGCAAATTAATTTATGTGTCGCAATTGACTGATCACTATAATTGTTTTGTCCAATTCACTAATGGTCTTTATGTTATACAGGACCGCACTTCGAGGATGCTGATTGGTGCGGGTGAAAGACGAGATGGACTCTATTACTTCCAGGGGCTGCCACGGGTTCAGGCAATGACGACCAATAGTGTGGTATCTCTTGATCTGTGGCATAAGCGACTGGGTCATCTATCTCTACAAATAACAAAATTAGTTCCCGAAGTAAGTTCTAGTGAAAGGAACAATACTTTCAATAAAAATTGTGATGTCTGTCAGAGGGCAAAGCAAAGTAGAGATAAGTTTCCTGTTAGTGAATATAAAGCTTCGACTATTTTTGAAACTATTCACACTGATTTATGGGGACCTTATAGAACAACTGCCTCTTG